>JAQIXW010003363.1:0-13307 GCA_034700685.1 Willowsia buskii | reverse complement strand
TTTTCAACGTTGTTATCACAATATCTCCCGACAAACATTCATCTACGTATTTTCATCATGTTTAACATGACTAGTTTTTGAATACAATGGAGACTTATTCAGCACGATACAAAATGTAGTGAATATTTTTTAGCCAGCCAAAATTATATTCTGTAGGCTTGTATCTTTATCTATTTGTTATTTTAAAGATACGCAGATGCAATTTTAATGAAAGTGTGAACAAATAATGCTCATGCAACTTAAAATTTTGATACAAAGACAGGCTATAAACATAAATCCCGAATCTATCATGAACATTTAATGCATACTTAACTTAAGCCAGCTGGCGTCTGTGAGGATTTAATGTTGTCTTCATCACACACTACCGAAAATCATAAATTTACTTCGAATTTATCTTGCCCTACGAGAAATCAAACCGAGCACGAACAACCAAAATTGTATTGGCCAAGCCACACAACACGATCATATTACCAGGATGCATAAAATAAAAAATAAAGCTTACTTCTTCAAAACTCGAGACGATCTGATGAGAGTGGTTGTGATAAGGTTACTTATCATATTAAGCATGAAGATAATTTTGGGATATAATGGTAACTCGTGAAGTAAACTAATACATTTTTATTCCAGCATATGCTACGTACAAATTATTATAAATGTTTCTTCCAGAAGAACTGGTGCGATCAGTAGCAATAATTATTCCTAGTAGTCTACTAGTAGTAGACAAGAAGAGCTCTGGAAAACGTAAAAGATCTTAAATATAAGATCTTAAGTCGACATACTCAAAATACAGGATAAAATATCAAAAAATTATCCTTGCGCATTATGTAAGCTCGAATTGCTGAACTTTTATTGCTTTGCTACTTCCATTTCATGAGTAAACATATAAAAACGATGTAGTAATGACACTCTGAATGGATTATTATAATTATTGATGTAGAAGAGCGACTCGTATGACCATTCACAGCCAGTACGCCTACCTATGAACTTTATCAGAAAATTTGATAATCGTAAGGACCATATGAAAGTCTATAATGCAGGAAAAGAAAAACTAATGGAGCTATTAATGGAGCTATGATCTGGGAAAATACTACATTTTAGAGTTATCAAAAAATCTATATGTATTTTAGTTTCTTCATGTGTGGTAAATATTATTGTATGAAGGGACGCTAGCAGTGTTCTTCAAAGAAACAATCTAATGTGATTCCACTTTAGAGGATTTTGACTCAATATCAACAAGCAAATGTTTAGTACGATACCTCTTTTCAGGCTTAATGGTCCTTAAAGTTGAAGTGCCCGATGTGCTTGATTTCGTTAACAAAAGCTATTGAACTGGAGTATGTACGCAGTAGCAAACTTTGCTATTGTAACAGTAACGATTTTTGTTTCTCTACTTTATATTAAGGATACTATGAAAGATTTGTTGGGTTTGGACTGACAGTGACAACTCAGACTTGAAGAATTTGACAAGTATATAATGCGACTGTTACTGTTACAGACAAATTCATCATGGGGTAAAAAATCACAGTACAGTATATTTTTACTGAGTCATGGTTCTTTTGCATTTTCGTCACTTATTTGCAGCGCTCAGACAAAAATTCTGATGTGCATATTTACCCTCTCATGCTTTGAAGCAAATTCATTAACCATTCCAGTAAAATACAAGGAAGTAAATTTTTACCACACAAGTACAGATAGATTGCGGTGTAGCCAAATAGTATCGACATCGTAAAAATTACTTACGTATTGCTTAAAATACCTATTATACCTATACAGTTTTTACTGGACTTGAAGATGACACTCGCATGATTTTGCCATTTTTATCGAATTTGTCATAATAAATCCCATCAAGTTCAATTCTACTGCATGTCGTATGACGCGTCGCATCTGACCACTTCCCTTTAGTCGTATGTCTAGTTAACAAGCGACCACAAAAGTGATTCGGGCATTTAAAATTGCATTAGTTCCTATTTCCTTCACAGACCACACTTGAATGCTTTTTAAATAATATGGCATGGCATAATAAGATGTTTGCGATGACACATTGTAGGGTGTTCCATTAAAATACCTTTTCGAATTACGCACGACGGGCGGGAATTCACTAAACCACAGAAAAACAAAATGCCTTCGCAATGACTATGTTTTGTTCGACTAATCTATTTTAGTACTGGTTGCAGCTGGTCATCAAACTGCGTAATCATAATATTTACGAAAATTAGTACATTCAAATTCATTCAATGCAAGTATACATACTACTGTGAGCTGAGAACTATTTATAGAGTGATTTTCTTAAATGAAGAAAACGATCAGCTAAATATAACCGATCAATAAAATGATATCGCAGACTCTTCATGTACACGTCACATGTGTTTATATTTACTTTACTAATTAATTAGCTAATATCTGTACATATGGATATTCCTTTTTAGGATCAGTTGAAAGAAAAATGGATTAGTTGAATCGACAATCAAATACATACTACACGAATCGATAATACTTTTACATACAGTGATATCATTCACAGTCAACGTGTCCATTTATGAAATAAATTTTCTACATTACATGAGTGAGATTCATAATTATAATATCTATAGAAGTGGTATTATCCAGACAGAAAATAGTTCTTGAGACATAAAAAGTTGTCACAGTTAGACATTAGAAATGTTGGTGGTAATCCTACTTAACTTGTACTTATGCTTATTTTTTATGTATCTTAAGCAAACAAATTAAAGAATTATGAAAATGAAGCAAAGAAGTAAACTAACATTTTTTCAAGATTCATTCAACAGAGTTCAGTAGCGTATCATTTTATGCCATACTCAAATGTGCCGAACCATTATGTGTTTGGTTGGCTCCGCGTAACATGTGCCTTAGCAAGGCATTACAGATATGTATGACTAGCAGTAGTTCAACGAGTGTCAAATGGACATGAATAAGCATTTTTCATAATTAGAAGCAATTCAGTCTGGTTGTTCTCGCCATTTTTTAATACACGAGCAAACTAGCTACCGAAAATCGGTTACAAATGAATAATAAATCGTTATTTGGTGGTAATGAGCGTAATTTTAGAATATTTAATTTCATACAATATTCTCCTTCAACTTGTAAGAACAAGCGGGTGTGTGGCACGCAATACAACAAAGACGTGTATAAGTAATCGATAGATAAATTTAAGAGAGCATTCTCTTAGGTAAACCCGCTATCCCTTTGTTTGGCATGTAATATGAAGTTGGTTATTGATTAGGATTTCCCCGAAAAATAAATTAATTTGTACTTATGTTAGTACCAAGTTAGTACAGTTAAATAGCGTTCCAAAAGGTCAATACATACCTTTTAATATAACAAACCTTACACTGCACTTACTTTAACTTGATGTTAAAAATTAGTAATTGAACTATAATGAAAAAGAAGAATGCATATAATAAAAAATCCCAGTCTGCGTTTATTTACTTTATTTTTTGCTGAAGGTCAGGAATGCCTCTGCGGGGAAAGACCGGACTTTGGACCCAAAAAACCAAATGATGACTTTTCACCAACAACAAAAATGCGCCAACTCAGTTATCGAATATAACCCTTTCATACGTGAAAAAATTAATGCTTCTATACTTTTATAAAACATTGACTTGCTTGTCAAAAATTAAGATATAAAGCACTTGTGCATTTCAAAGCTTTCAATCATCCAAAAGACTAAAGCTGCGACCATCCGACACTACTCATAATAAAACCTCGATGAACTGCATACGGTCACAATATTATGGAGCCTCAATCGGTACAAATTTGATCTCGATCTCGGCTGATGAAATTTAAATGCAAAAATTGTAATTGAATCGGTCTGACGCAAAACTATATCCTTGTTTTGGACGATTTATTTGACCACGTGTGCATCCAATTTTTTGCTCAAAATAATAAGTTATATTAAAGGCTGCCAATATGCAATTCAATTTTACTACTCTGATGCCCTTCTTAAGAGACATTTTAGGCGATTCGGAAAACTCCACAGGTGCACTAAACTATGAAGAATAGTGAAGATAAGCAAATATAACAAATTTAAGCAACAATACAGTAAAGACATACACCATACGCGCGCGTAATTTGAATTCTCCTCCTTTCAAATCAATCTTGCTACTTCAACAACTACTATACAGCAAAATAAAAAGAACATAATGTTTTACTTTAGCCTAGAGTAAAAAAAATAAAAGCTATATGTTTGTTATAGAACAAAGATTTTGAAAATTTCCTGTAAAATCGTCTCACGTTTCATAACATTTTGATAGCACAACACTATCTTGTTATATGAACTCTGAGAGAGTGAAAAATGCAAAAATAATTTAACAGTGAATAAATGCATATGAAATTACGCGTTGAGAGAACCTAGAACATGCACTGTGTGTCTCATATTATTATACCGTGCCTATATATTATCCTCTTCTGCAGAGTATTTCTCAAGTTAAAAAACTCTCCGCATGCAATACGCTACAAACTTCACAATCACTATCCTATCACGCCGGGGCCGAATGATTCTTGCATTATAAAGGAAAAAAGGAACCAACGGCTCATACAAAAAAGTGTGCTTGCATGCATGCCTCCTTTCTGTTTGTTATATGAAGATGTGCGCTGCCTTTGATATTCATACATTTATTGAGTTGGAGTAGTTCGTTGTGTTTGTATTGCAAAGCAAGTTAAACACCACCAGTTATAATTATATAAGAGAAACTTTTACGTGTGAATTTGTATAGCAATTTCCCTATTAACACATCTGTCTTTCCATTCAACTGATAAATGCCTTCATGTGATGTAATGCCGTATTGATATACTCTCTCATCATAATCATATACCTGAATGACTGACTGCCATATAGGCATTATCTTATTTCTCCGAATGAAAGTACATTGGCACTTTTTTTAAATGATACACGTAGGTAATTATTGTTATTAATTACTGCATTAATATTACGTTATAAAATAAGCCCATCACACTTGAACACACCAATATGCTGCCAAACCAGTGGAAAGATTTGTATTCACTCTGTGCTGGATAATACTGGATGGAATTTCCTTGAAATTCAAAGTTATTAGATGAGCCAGTAAATTGCTGTAATTGTTTGCTTCACTAACCGAATTTAATGCAATGGAAGAAAACTAATGAAAATCCTATACACTATTATATGTCTACAGTTTCCATAATGTTTTTAAAATACCGGTAATTCGTTTAAATACACATCCTTCTTCGAACAGATAATATTCAATGTGTACAGGAGGCATTAATATTTTTGACATAAATTATTGTCAAACCCGAACATACAAAACTCGTCCATGACCTTCCCTTTCCTGCCTAGCGTGGATTTCCCGAGTTTTGAGGTTTTGAGCACTTTAAACAAATTCTTTTATGAAGATTCTCTATTTAATGCCAGTTTAAAAATGAATATCCTAACATATAGATTATCAATATAAATATTAAAACTAAAGTAGCCCCTCTTACCTTCTGATGAAATAGTTGTTTGTACTGGCGAAAGTTGTTGTTGATGAGGTTGTGTGACCGCGAGAGAGCTGAAATTCGCAACAATGACGGAAGTTGAGCCTACAACACCACCTGTATTATTTGCTTGTTGAATGCAAGTAGTTGTAGATCCGTCAGCAGTTATAATGTGTCCAGTCTTTCCAGCAATGCTATTATTATTTTCCCCACTAGTTTTATTTGAATCACTACTTGTCGTAAATGATGGATTACTACTGCTTATTCCAGTACTACTACCGTTCGATAATCTCTTTGTAGCACTCAGTGCTACAAACCCTGCAGCTGTGTTGGTCGTTGTCGCACTTGAGTCACTTATCAGGCTTTGTTGGCCCATATTTCCTTCTGCCGCGGCAGAGATAACCAGGAGAGCTGAAGAAGCTGATGTTGATGACGAGTTGTTTCTTCCACTCGAAAGATCATTTGGAACGGAACTAGTATTGCTAGCACTGCTGCCATCATGATTAATATTGTCACTGGAACAGTATGAGGAGATTGGTGGTGGTGGTGATGACATGCCAGTGGTTGATGTACAACTAGAGGTTGTAATGATGATGCTGTTATGTTCTCCAGAAGTAGCAGAGGACGAAGCACCAAGCACATTCCCAGTCAAAAGTGTTATTTGTCGAGAGTTATTATGAGGAGGAGAAGAATGTTGTTCTTGCTGTTGCGATGACTGATGGTGAACCAGTTTGACATGCCGGAAACTGGCTGGTTCCATGCTTTTTCAAATGTTCCAATATTTATTTATATTTAGTCCTTATTTATAAGTTTTTTAATAGTTGAAAGATTATATCATTTGCTATAGCTTCGTTTGGGAAGACTTTGTTTCATCTAGTTTGTCAAACAAATAATAGAATAGAAAAGAAATGACTTTCTCCAGAGACGCATATATAGAAACGAATACAGCTATATACACTCACACACAATGAACGGTTGGCTTATAGTACTTTGTTCACGCAACCAGTTCGTGATGTATGCTACAGAAAAATGAAAGTACACAATACGATAACATGTTATTAAAGATATGAGAAGAAAAATTTTTTTCGGTTGTTGTTTTCGTCCCACTTAAGACAAAATCCAGGTATTAGCAAAAGTGGTGAAAGGAAAGACACTTGAGGAGAGCTTCGATGACGTATTGTAATGCTTTTGCGGTGATGGTGATATGGCTTGTCGTTGTTTTGTAACTTTAGCCATATGCTGAGCACATGTCTATTACATACTTATGAATAAGAGTTGACCGACTATAGTATGGAAGAGAAAGCTACATTATGCATAACATTTTTTTCATATATAACTCAGCCAATTCTGACAAAGGATGGTGAAAGCCTGTCAATATTGCTATTTCTGTATTTTCTTTACCCTCTTCGTGTGCGTCATAATAGGACGCACTGAATTTCACTTTCACTCGCTTTTCCACGCATTTTGTTTGTACAAACTCAAATAGAAATAAAATGTTTGTAATTGGAGTCAATATAAATGTACACTGACGGCATTTTTGTCTCCGTCATCAATTTTAAATCCATTTGGAAGCACTTCAATCACAAAATTTCCTGGTACACAGTTGAGTTTTACAGGTACAGATATTATAAAAGATTATATTTTTTCAAAAGCTGTCAGCTCCATGACCGTTCCATACTAAGTTTATGCTAAGGTGAATACGCGACTTACTCTACTTATCAGGTAAACTTCTGTCTAGAAAGTTTGGAATGTTAATGAAAAACGTATAATCTCTCTGACTACGAGTTCCGAAAAACTAATATTGCACGGATGCCTACACACTACATTAAAGCATGCATGTTATGAAGTGAAACTATTTGCAAGCGGCTTAGAGAAAAAAATTGTGTTGTAACACAAAATCTCGCATATCATGTGCAAAAAAATCTCAGTTGATAGAAAAATATTATATAATGCGCTATAAATATCACGTGTCTACATGATTTTTATATAATATCTACGTATGTATCTATACATTTCCATGTGTCACTATTTTAGACTTGGTTGACGATGAAATTTTGCAGCAGCACAAACTGCACAGCATATTTCCTTTAAGGAAGCTCTAGCGAAACAAGCGGCTTCACAAAGAAAAAAACAGAACAGCGTGTCTATCGAATGATGCGAAAGTCATGTAAACGGGATCGCGGCCATATAGGTACTTAAATGTAATTTACCCTACGTACATAAATGGAAATAAGGTAGTAGGTGCCGTAACGCATAGTTCGCAGGAAATAAAGAGTCAATGTCAAGATGACATTCATACAAGTTCACAGATCACATTAACAGAACTGCGGTGATGATAAGCTCATCTGATAAAATAATAGCTGACCGTAATTTAACATCAGATGCTGGAAGAAGTTTGTAGAAGTACTGTCAGACTTTTTGCTGGATAGTTTGTAGTTTAAGAAAAGGCACAGCACACAAAGAATTGGTCACTTGAGTTTATGATGAGAATTATATAGGCAACAGAACTTATCACAATTATCTTAGTGTAAGAGCTAATAACAAGTGATATCTTTTAAAGATCTGTTAGGGATTTTGAATTTCCATCCACTTTCGTGTAGTCACTATGTCTGGAGGAGTTCACTTTAGGATTTATATCGTTTTCAAGAAAACACGTTGTAATTATTAGAGTACTGAGTAGTCGTATGTTCTTTTTTCAGCCTTTACACTAGTTCCATTACAGTTTGTTATAGTTGGTATACTGTATATATTAAAAACGTGAAATTGCTAAAACCGCAGAAAACCGCGTTCTCAAATATATTATGCTTGACTGATATCCATTGGAACAGTAGCACAGTACTTTGCGCCAATTGCACTTTATATACTTTATATGCAAAAACCCAAAATTGACCTTTGGTTTACTATTTTTGGAAGTATTTCGATAAAAATGTCGTCACTAAACATTTATGGATACATTGAAATCTTTCTTTAATAGTGTGACGATTTGTTATAGCATTACTAAGAAGATGCTATATTTCCATTATAACAAGCTCTATTATATATAGCTTGGAGATGTGATGCAATATACACTGAACTGTATCCTTACATTAAGGTATAGCTAGTTCATTAATCATTGTTAACAGTTATGGAGCTACTATTAGCACGGTGAGCAATGCACTACACTTGTCTTTTAACCGAAATTACTTATTCACTTAAATACATAGTTTACAACCTTTGATTAATCAAAATAAATAAAGGAGATGGACAAATATAACAGCAAAACTGTACCAATCTTTATGAATGTAATGGCTTCAGTATTTAACTTGCCTAAAAGCAAAGTACGGCTGGGATAATAGTAAAAAAATAAAATGCATGCTATAATACATATATATGCGCAACTAAACTTATTTAATATGGATGCACGTAACTCTCTGCCAGTTGCCAGCTGCTGATGATAATACTTTGCTGGATTTATACCATTTATTTTTCACAAGAGTAGTGTACAGAAAAGAAGAAGATAATATTATAATAGTCAAAATCGCCTACTTAAACCGCTTAAACATTAAAGAAATGCAACATACCTACATTACCATATTATTGCATTGGGATTCCCTCGCTATGTAGTAAAACATGTTCTCTGTAAGTAAAAAACTAAATTCACGTTTACATTACTTTTTAAACGTGGCATGAGTTTTGCGTTTGCATGTGGTAACAACAACATGACCGTGATGATGAGTATGATGATAATGATATTATATGACTTTAAAACATCATAGGCAGAGAGAGAAAACTGGTTAAAACTCTTGCACAGAGAATACGCGCATCGTCATCATCAACAACAAGCAAACCAAGTAGTGATTCCATCAATAGGCCAGCAAAGCAACGTGTTAAAATTGCCAGTAGTACTGGTAAAAAACGTGCTTAAATGTATCCATAGCCATCGTATACATATATTCATCTATCTTTATTTCAGCGATAATGACGATGATGCTACAAAAGAAGAAGTGTAAGAGTGTAACTACTATATATTATACTTACTTGCATAAATGTGCATGCTCTGTCGTGCTAACTTTTTAAAAACGGATAGACTACTTGCTTGGCAGCTTCTCTTCAAGTTCAGTTAAAGAAACCTGACAAAACCAAGATTGAGTAAATATCTAATACACTTGAGCAATAATAGAACCATTAGCTATAGATGATGGTTTTTTTGTCCGTATAAACTTATAGCTTGGAGCAAAAAATATGTTATGTAAATAATAATATAAATATTATGTGTATAAATGTGGATAGCCGCAGTTATTGTTACGAATTTTTACGGTAGACTCACTTTTCTTTATCGGTTTTGGGTATCAGAAGCATTTTTACTATGGACTGAGGCCTGGAACATAAATTAGCTTGCAGCGCTAAATATTATTCAACTTTTCAAATGCGTTTGGAATAAGGATATTAAAATAGGAATTTTGAATTTGTTTCTCTATGAGCCACTATCATTTTTTCATATTGTTTGGTTATGCATAATAACGTTTTTACGTTGTATATAAGTTCCCATAAGTTGCTTAACAGTAGTATACCTCAACAATAAATAAGACAAGATAAAACGTTTGTTTTCCATATTTGACTAAACAAGAGAACTTTCATTCGGTGAAAAAAAAATAAATAAAACGGAAAGGTTTCAACGAATAGTGATTAACTGGGAAAGATTGCAATTCGTTCTAAAAAACTTGGTTTCAAAGCATACTAACATAAATACCAAATTGAAAAGCTTGTCTGAAAAATTTGTACAGTCGATTATTAAATCAAGTTTTTAAAATCACTCATTTGTAAATAGGTAAGTATAAAGTGGAAGAACTATGAAGGCAGGATACCTAAGTCAACTTGAATTACCTAATGTTTATATGCTAATTACGGCTTTCCTGACATTGTATTGGAATAACATTTGTATTAATTGAAAAGGCGAAAGAGGAATAAAAGAATAAAGCCAACCAATGTTTGGTAATTTTGTCCTTGTACCTACAAAGAAGGCCAGAAATAACTGGAATTTTTCAAAAAACTGATATTCCGGTTTATGGCAACTTGACATAGCAGATTCGATTTCACATCAAAATTGTGACACCAGTGACACTCGAGTCAAAGAAAAATCAGAACGAAACACATAAATTATCACCCCTGCTGTTAAGGAACATTGCTTCTTCATGACATGTGAAACGCGCATGGTGGTCACTCAAGTCTGCTTTAAGAGGACTCTTGATCCCTATAAGCATGTTAAATTACTTTATCTCGATCAACCTTTTGCTCTCTTCAGAAAAGACATTAAAGATGTAAGGCAGAAAAGCTCCGCTTCAGCTACATTTCTCCTCCAAATCAGAACAAATCGAAGAAACTGAAACATTATGTAACTGCAATATATAGCTAAAATGTCAGACACGATCCGTCACACTCACAGTCTATTTATTACATGACACTACTTTTACTTTCCCAGTCTGCATAAAAAAGTTTTATTTACGATTGAGCAATTTCTAAATTCTTAGAAACACTTATTTATACATCATGATAACGTGTGGAGATTTAATATCCAATAAGTCAAAAGATATCTGTAAGAGGATGCAGCAATACGGAGCACGCATCAAGTGAATGCGTGTAGTGATGTCATTGGCACTTCTTCGTTTCGTTTCCTAATTAAAACGAGCTAAAGTCCGAAGGTGAATTTGAGTCACATGCAATTCTTTGTATTTACAGTCAATATTTAGATAAAAGTTATATCACTGCAAACTGTTATCATCCAAGAACTTTTATCAATATATAGTATGCTAATATTCTTGTCGAGTATGATATGCTTGTGTTTCTGTAAATATAGGAAATAAATGAAAAGTATTTCCAGTTTCGCGACTGACGTATGCATCAATTAAGTAAGAGTTAAGGTCCAAAGATGCGTATTTCGGCTGTATGTTGCCCATTCGTTTCATGATGAAAACCTTAATGGTCTCAAGCCTTATTAGGTTTTACTAAATACCTAATATTAGTAAAATTAAAATGTAAATTAAGACAGGATTACATTTCGAAATTCTCAGGATATTACTAAATTCACCTGTCTACCTTTGATAGTTTGATAAGAGGTGGTGGTAGTGACCACTTAATAATTCAAGTGCATTTTGGACTTTATACTCTACGCAATGACTCATTATTGTTGTCTGCCCAATTATTGATGATATTAAAAAAACGCGCAAAATCATGCACACTTTACCTTTTGCAAACTTTTTAAAGCATGTCATGTGCATTCACCGTCATTCCCAATTATTGTGTCATCGACACAGTTTAATGTGGAGTCAGTCCATCAGTTCCTATTTAAAAAATTTTTTATTTACGTACATAGGTAATACAGTATTGTATTGTGTTGCATTGTAAACATTGCCATGCCGTTAACTGGCACGTGACGCAAAGTTACAAAGGCCATTCCGTTCATTGGCTCAAAATGAATGAGAGACGATAAGGGGTTTCTCTCTGTGGTGGTAGAGTTGTTGGACACTACTCTTCAATCAGTTGGACTTCGAACTTGACGTATAGAAATCTGCACAGCAACATTTACATAATATATTACCTATTTTTTAAAGTAAAGTAGCATATTACAAGTTGTAAAGCTCCCTATATTATGATTTTCGCCTCTATTTGACAGATAAAGCTTCTTTGATAGAATAAAATGATATCTTATGATAAGGCGTAAAAAGTTCCCAATAGCTGCAATAATGTCGTTTGTGATTAAGTTTTGCATATCCATAACGGAGATCAAATGTCATATCACTTCGGAATAGCTGTATAAAATTCTATATATTCAATATTATAAGCATCATCAAAAAATTGTAAGTAAGAACCTAATATTATTCGTCTTTCCTCCATGATAGAAAATGTAGATGAAAATAGTTCTAAAGAAGCCATTTTTACATACTATTGAATTTCACATGTTTTTGTAGATAACTAAAACAAAAAACAGGAATTTCTCTACAAAAATACTGAATTTTCGTACAAACACTAAATATTTTATCATCCAGTTAAAAAACTCATGTTGGGTTTAATAAGTGAAATGATATGTACTAGAAGTTTTTCAAAATTATAGGGATGCCAATGAAATATCCTACAACGCAAACATGTGAATTAAAATAGCTTTAAAGTAACTAGTTTTTAATGGACTGTCATTTAAAAGTATTTCAGTTAGGAAGCCTGCGTACTCTTTGACTTTTGGTAAGGTAACTTGGATGTATGTAAGCTACAACCACTTGAAATTGCATGGTTTTCTGCAGCACAGTGAAAATTACTCTTTCTCTTTGTTTCCCTTATGTATTCCCAGTGCATCTTTGCATATTATTGTTGGATATTTGTTATTCTTTGTTTAATTGTGCAGATTGCCATAAAAATCGCATTTATCTATTTAGTGCTTGGTCAGTGCAATGTTAAAACAATCAAAGTTACGCATTACAAGTTATGGACATGGGGTATCTGTCCAAAATAATTAATTGGTAACTATTAAAAATTTGGTGAACATTTATGATGCAATGACGTTTTATTGAAAGCGGGTTTAATACAAAACAAGCAATGAAGCGAGTCAAAACATGAATTACGATGTAAAATTGGGAGAAAGTGAACATCAAATGTTCAATCCTGCCTTCTTTAGATTATATGAACGTGTACATATATTGGAATTCTCTTTAAAAAAATACAACGATGAATATGTGCATTTAATACTCATTGTGTAGCTGTACTAATAAAGAAAATACGTCCCGCGAGAACTCGTATGATTTTGCATAAATAATTAAAATATGCATGTAAAAATGTATACAATATACCTATTACAATGAATTGCAACAATC
>JAQIXW010003362.1:0-13308 GCA_034700685.1 Willowsia buskii | reverse complement strand
CCGGAAATAGGAAATCTAACAATACCTCAGCTTGATGACCTCCTCCAAACAATTAGCAAGGCAGTTTCAGGCTTAAGAGACAAAAATGATGGACAATTTGTGACAACGACTGAGAAATTTTCATATGACGAATTCAAACTAGCTCCTGATTATCAAGCAGCAAATAATTTTTTGAATATTCAACATCCCCGGCTATCCATTTATAAGCCAAGACCAATACACAGAGAATTCTTTACAACGTCAACAAAAGCTTCTGTTCCAGTGAAGGAAATACCTCCACCAAATTTCCCCCCAGGAAAGCCTGTCTATTGGATGAACATGTATTATCCTAATGGGATCCCTGCATTTTCTGTTGCGACACCAACAACAACAACAGAAATGTCAACGACGCCAAAAAGACGAAGACGGAAGACAAGATCCACAACAACAACTGTGATGACGACAACGCCTGCTCCAGAAATTGAGTATTATGAGGATCCCTAATCTAATCATGTTTCCTTTTGATGAAATATATGCATAGATAAAATGTACAATATTTCAAAATAAACTTTTGAAATAGCAAGATAATTTGTTGTGCGATTACGTTCTTAACAAGCTCTTCTTCATACATGGATTAATCTCATATGAAATAATTTAATATAAGACTTTTATTACGATTCGTAATTGTATTTTGCAGATCTGAAATCTGAACTGAGGCATTAATGAACACAAAATTAAGTACTAGTATTTAAATATATGGCAAAGATGCGAGTCGGATTACTAAAAAGCAATTAAAGAGTTGTGCAAACTTTTTGTGACTATGATAATAATTTTGTTTACTCTTTCTATTCTTTAGTTTTCTAATTTACATTTATGTGGCACATCAGTTTACATTGGAATAATCGCTAATCTTAGATACTGAAGCTTTTACAGAATTAAAATATGCTGATGTAGAATGTATTTCGATAACACCAAATTGTAAGAAAAAGAACATGATGAAGAAATTTTAGGTATAAATCCCCCAGAAAAACCAATACTTAATTCAAATTTTCCTTGCCTTAAAACTGTTTGTTTGCTATAAGTCTTAAGCAACTTGTGCAGGAAGTTAGTTCACAGTTCTAATAATCATATTGTCAACCCGACATCAAAATGATATCTTACCATATAAAATTGTTTTCTGCACTATGCAGGCTCACACAGACCTTAAATAGTGCATTATTTAAATGGGATAACAAAGTTTCTAAATTAGTACTTTGGGACAATCATAAACCCCAGGAGAAAAAATTAAAATTACGATATATTATTGTATTCTTCCATGTGTGTATACTAATAATAGGAGGTTTACATGCATTCATAATTGCTCCCTCATCAAACCACACATTCACAGACAAGTTAATATTTGTCTTAGAACTTGTTATAATCGTTGGATATAGTGTGTGCGTTAACTCATGTAGAAGACATGCGTCAACCATATGCGCATACGTGAATGGGCTTCTGAAATATTCAAAAACATTTTCTCTTAATCCAAAAGAACTTCCAAATCATTCCTTAATTTCTAAAATAAATATACTTGTGACTTATCTGACTCCCCTGTCAGTAGTTACGTGCCCCATAATATACGTTTATGGTCTTCATTGGTTTAGTCCATGTAAGCCAGCGATTTCGGGATATTGGCTGCTTTCTGAATGTTGCAATAGAAATAAAAAAGATTGGTTCAACACTTTACTGAAATTAGTTTTGTTTCTGGAGAACCATTGGATTGTTGCATTTTGTGGAAGCGTTGCTGCATTCGCTATTTCTGGGGTGATGATTTTATGCACTACTACAGTTCGGGAATTCTTGGAATTGTAACTAGTTTAGAAGCAAGATATTGCGATATTGATTATCGAATAAAATATATTTAGTATAAATATTTATTTTCTATAATTTACATTCAGGTTAACACAGAGCCCCCGCAATGATATTTCTCCACGATATCGAACATTGCAGATTCTTGGAACTTTAATGAATGAAGTTCAACAGATGGTCCTGGTTCCCATAATAATGGTGGGTGGTATTCTCATAATATCTTTCTCAACGGCTACTCTAGTGAAAACTCCGTTTGCAGAGAAAAATAGTATGCGGATCGTCTTGCTATCGGTGATAGCGGTAAACTCTATGTTTGTAGTTGTATTTTTACTTGGTGGCATGGCTGATATACATAAACAATCACTGGAGTTTATTTTGCAGCAAAGAAGATCTAAAAGGAAGACTACGTTGATTGAAAAGAAACTGAATGATAAGATGCTAAGGAGTGTTAACCCAATCAAGGTGCGATTCGGACCTAACAATTATATTGATAAGCTGACTCCATTGAACTGTATAGATTTTTCGAATAATTTGACAGTCCAAATTTTGCTTGTTATTAAGTAAATACATAATTTGCATAATTTCATGCATTGGTTTACTTTGTAATGTAGCTTAATTTCTTTTTAAAATTAAATTCAATAAGTTCATTCCCGCTTCCAGTAAATACAATGAAATTTCACCTTCTTTTGACAACGAGGCCAAAAAGTTGGCGACAGATAAGAAGACCTACATACAGCAAATGTGACGACTACAATATCTTTTCCAGAAATAGAATATTACGAGGATGTTTATTTTAAAATTTCTTTGACAAGTTTTATGTTCCGAGAAATCTCCTATGTTATATCATCATTTATTTTCATACCGTCATATTTCTTGTAAAAAACTTTTTCAAACAGAGCAGAGAATATTTCAAGATAAACTGTCACAATGACATTGATGCATCAATAATTTAGTATAGAAATTAATTTTCGCGAATTCTCGGAAATTAACTTATTTATGAATATGTGTACTTTATATAAGACAAAAAAGATAGTTTATTATAAACTTAAAGCTTTAGTTATTCCTTGTATAATTACATTTTGTAACTCTTATATCAAAATAGGTATTGACCGTAGATAAGCACAACTTTATTGATACTTCTTTTGCGATTGGGTGAAAAATAATTTCAAATGACTGTTGAAGCAACTAATTCAGGTGTACGTGCCACGTGTAATTCCTGTTATCATTGTAGTCTTTGTAATGCTGTCCATTGTATGTCGATTGTAACGATAAAGTAATTAATTTTATTATACGTAACTTTAGAATAATCATTTAATAATCGTAGCAACCAGAATGTAGACTAAGCAAAATCTTAATTTAATTACTTTCAACTTTATATGAAAACACAGTGTAATTTACAACCAATCCGAAATTTCCATCAATCAAAATGTGGTAGTCAAAATAATACAAAATTGTAATTAAGCTTCTTGTACTATATATCAGTTACACCACCCATGAAAAATGACAATACACCTTTTAACTAACTGCAACTAACCCAAGGAATTGGTTATTAAATATCAACACATTTGTAATTTTATAATGTCTTCACAATCATCAAAAACTAATTACGGAACTTGTAAAATATTTCAGATTTTAAGCAACCAAAAACCTTCTTTCCACCTTTGCTTCAAGTGTCTTGTGTAAAATTATCCAGTAGGTTTTATCAAGCTTGTGGGAAATTTGGTTGCACGTACAAGCAGTTTCTTTTGGGAGTAGAAAAGTTATTGAATTATAACCAGATTTTTTGAAAGTGTGGACCCAATATGATTTCAGAACATATTAAATTGTTTTCTGCACTTTGCAGGTTCACAGAAATATTAGAAAGTTCATTGATTAAGTGGGATAACAAAGGCTTTAAATTAGTATTATGCGAGAATGTAAGAAACCAAGAGGAAAAGATAAAACGGCGATTATTATTTCTACTTTTCCATTTATGCCTACTTGGATTAGGGGGCTTAAATGGGTTCATAATTTCTCCTTCGTCTAACCTCACGTTCACAGACCAGTTAATATTTGTCTTAGGACTGATATTAATTGCAGCATATGGTGTATACATCGACAAATGTAGAAAACATACGTCAACTTTATGCATATACGTAAATGGGATTTTGGGATATCTGAAAAGATTTCGTGTTAATCCAAAAGAACTTAAAAGTCCTTCATTAATTTCTAAGATAAGCACTTTGGTAGCTTATTCAAGTCCCTTAACTCTAGCGTTGTTGCCCTTATTGTACGTTTATGGCCTTCATTGGTTTAGTCCTTGTAAGCCAGCAATTGCAGGATACTGGCTACTACCTGAATGTTCTTTCACTCTTTGCAATAGCCGAGGTTGGTTCAACACTTTACTGAAATTTGTCTTGTTTCTGGAGAACCACTGGATTCTAGCCTTTGGGGGAACTCTCATTTCATTTGCTACTTCTGGAATAATGATCCTTTGCACAATTACGATTCGGGAATTATTTGAAATGTAAGTTAACATAGCTTTAAAATATAATTTATTCAGATATACTAAATGTTTATAAACATCTTACTATTTTAAACATTCAGATTGACAATTAGTCGCATCAGAGGCACAACTAAAATTTCACAACAAACTCTTCAATATCGAGCGTTACAAATTCTTGGAAACCTGATGAACGAAATTCAACAGTCGACCCTAATTCCTGTTATGATATTAGCTGGAATTCCACTTATATCTTTTGGAACTGCTACACTAGTGAAAACACCATTCACAGGAGAATATAATATACGAGTTTTCTTGCTATCGGCGATAGTCGTGAACTCTACAGTTGTACTTGTTTTTATACTTGATGGGATGGCACAAATGCATACCCATTCATTGCAGTTTATTCTGCAGCAAAAAAGACATAAAAATCAGGAGACATTTTTTGATAAAAAAAGGGAGCATAAAATATTTCGAAGCTTTAGTCCAATTAGGGTCCGGTTTGGAGCTAATAGTTATGTTGATAAGCTTACTCCACTTAACTGTATGGACTTTGCAAATAATTTGACTGTGCAAATTTTGCTTCTTATTAAGTAAGCATGTGTAGTAGAGTTGAGTACAAATACAATATGTAACCAAATGAATAAAATTTGCTAATATATTTTCTAACGTTTAACTCTACGTATAATTTCACAAATTTGTAAAAGTAGGAAGCAAACAACTATAGACTTTACGACTACCAGACTACGCAAGTTTGCAAGCATATTTGTAATTCCACAGCTAACTTCCAAACAACTCATGACAAGTGAACATTCCATACCAACAAAAACAACTAAATATCAAACTAATATTTCCTTCCATTCTTGGTCTCCGTTAGTTCTTTTCCGTTACTTGGTTGCGTCAACAACATTTCCACTTGCGGTCACGATAACTTGCCACCGTTAAAAAAATACAGATACATTTATCCACCCAAATCAAATCGTTTTATAACATTTGGATGCATACTTCCTCTTATTACAAAAATTGTTGCTACAAATCTTGTCATTTAAATTGTACTAGTTGAGCTACGGCTGATGATAAGTAAACCAGACAAAGGAACTGTGATGTTTGCAGTGAATATACTTTTATTAATCACACATTTACACGCACAATACACACAGATTATAAGAGACGAACACAATAATACACTAAAGACCTAGGCCGGGAGGCCAGGTTTAGAAAGGTCAACTATTCTATCCTAATGTCCAGTTCTGACTGAAGTTGATAAGCAACTCCCGCAGTATCTATACTAACTGATACCCGGGAAAATAGTAAGAAAACAAAGGATTTCTGAAGATTTCAAAGCTAGTTATTCCGTCAGAAAACAGGGATTTTTATGGAAATTTTAGGAATTCCAGAAGGTTTAAAAATAGATTTAATTACTACTAAAATGTGTTGTAAGACTACAAGGACAACAAGTTTTATGTAATAATCGGGAAGTACATGAGTAGTTAATTATGCGGGTAAATCCCAGACATTCATACGTTTTACATACGTTTTACATACGTTTTTTTCTTATTCTAAAAATAGCTAAAAGATTACATTATATTTCCTACTTGGAATTACCCGTTCTAATTCATGGGATAATTTCGAGATGGTCAGAACTGCTACAATATATGTAGTTATAGCAGAAAAGAGTGAGAAAAATCAACATGAAATTATGATGGGAAAGCAGAAGTGTGAATTTTCAAAAGCATTATTGATGAAAACGAGTTGCCTTGCTCCAACAAGCTTTTAAATATCATTATATATTGATCTAAGATTGATTTATGTTTAAGTTTGAATAAACAATTTTTAAAACTTTATACAGTTACTTCAAAAATATAAGTAATATTAACATCCATACAGGTAGTTCGTATACTCAATACTCTAATTAGCTCATGGTAGTCATGGTACGCTACTGCTTGAATACCAGTTTTTACCAAACCGCTTGCAAATCTGCTGATCTTACTTAAGGTATCAAGATTTGCTTAGATTTGAATAGGATAAAAATGTATGAGGTCTAATGTAACCCCATTTAAAACATATAGACACGACCCAAACATGCAAACTTTTCAAACATCAATCTTAAGTTCGATTTGACAAATGTCAAACACTTAGGCAAATTGTTTTTTTCGTCAAATGTGACATTGTTGTTTAAATTTTAAATATTTTTATCCAAGTGTCAAATATATCTTTCCGTATACAAAATGTCAGTGTGACAAAAAACATATCGCCATGTAGTATGAGTCAGAAGTCAAAAGAGGATAGCTGATAGTTGTTTTTGTATCCAAAACAAATTTCTATAATCAAATGAAATTGTATTTATACAGTAGCATTTTATTTTACTGTATCAATTCCTTTCATCAGTCCCAAAAAAGTTCCATTTGAATATTTTGAACTTCTGGTTTCCTAAAAATCCACAAAACAATATATCAATACATTGCAATGGCCACACGCTTAATGTTTGCGGCTCCCATCCTCCTTCAAAAATTCACGGAAATTTTAAGGTTTCCACACCCCATATCATTTCACGCTAAAAAGAATCGTTAGAAACTTGTCACAAACCATCGGAAACTGCTTTCATTCTATTTCATGGCCTTTTTCGTTATTCCCGTAGTAGGCGATAGTTCAGTAGTTGTCCAAAGCTTTAAACGCTTTGTTTTAAAAGATATTTCTGTTAGTAAACCGGCCATGAGTATATCTATGTTGCTTCCTCTCGTTCTTTGATTGGGTATTTAATATTCCGCTGATTTCACATGGACAACAAATGATCTTATATCAAAACGCACTTTTGGATTTTCAGTTGTTTCTTTGTCTATTGAAAGCCAAGAAGAAAGTGAAAGTTGTACGGTCTAAGTCGGCAACTAAGTGGGATCGATTACAGAACGCAATTGCAGGTTCGTATTTATTGCTACAATATAGATGAGTCTATTACATGTTAAGAAATATTTCAAAATGGCATGTTTTCAGGCATAAAGTTTTCACTGACTTCTTTGGAGACGGATAGATTTGGAATATTTCTAAATATTTTGGTCATCTACTTTCAACTTTTGGGTCTCATACTTCCTATATTCGGAATAATATTTAATTTTGATCCAATACTTTACTTCTTATTGGACCTAAAACTTGCCAAATATTTGCCCTCAATATTATTTACAATATTGAGGTATGTAATTTGCACAATTTGTGTGCAAGAAACAAGCAGAACTGCTACTATAGTTATAATAGGTAATTTAGCAGCTGATATCGTAACGAATAGGATAATCATAATTCTGAGAAATCGACATATTTCCCAAAATACTCTAAAATTGTATACTAATATTCTTTTAATTCATGAAAGTGGTGACCAAATGTTTAAATATTTAGCTTCGGCGCTTCTTTTTACAGGAATAGTTCTCTGTGTTCTATTTAACTGCTTTAGTGTTATTGGCTGGCGGATATTTCCTCTTCCGTTTTATTTAGCTTGTATGCCAATCACATTTGTGGTACATTTTCTTATTCATGTGACTATTCCACCTTGTGCACAATGTTTTGAAACGAGTGCTAGTACTATTCGATATAAATGGTTGGGTGATATAGGATTTGCGGTGCGGCAACGACTTTCACCATTTGAACGACGGATGCTTCGTCGTACCCTGAAATCTATGCAGTCTGTGGCAATTCATTCAAGTAGTGTGGCATCCGTAAGCTATGACATGAGACTTAACTATTTAGAATATATTTTCGGGATGACAGCAGGTGTATTGCTGGTGTTCCAAAAACAAATAGCACAAATCCAGTAAATTAAAATTGTACTGTTAAGAAAATAATAACATGTCAAAGTTTAAATCTTACAGAGTTTGAGGCATATAAACTAAATAATATTGATATACAGTACAATTAATGGTTTTTAAGATAATATATAACAGGTTTATCTGTTCGATCTGCAAAACTGATGCACATATAGAATATTTAATTTTAATTTCACTACCAAATCTACCACCGGATACCGAATATTTATTGTAAGCAATTAATTTAGCATAATTGTCCTCTCTAACATTTGCTTGTGTATTGAAAAATAACATAAAAATATTTTGACACCGAAAAACAAGCTGTAACAATTTTATTAAGATGATGTTTCTAAAAATATTTACTGTTTCCAAAAGTGTTCTTTGTTATATTTTTAATGCATTACGCAATAATTATTTAAATTGTAAATCACATTTAACCCAACACGACCAATCAAATCAGCCTTTCTTCTAGATCGAGTCTGTTATTATACCCCGCAGGCACCTATTTTTTATAAGAACCCGTGGGATGTGTATGTTGAGTAGTTTGTCCTGCCTGGTATTTGCATGACACAAAGTATAACAAGTAATCAATTTGTTTTGCATTACCCCAAAGTGTCAAACTATAAGGGCGCGGCTTCGTTTTTTGTTGTTTGTTTTTGTTTCCTTCGTGACGTCAACGCTTTTTGTTTCCTTCTTCGTAAGACAGGGCAGAACAGAACGTCAGGAAACTGGAAGGAAACGAGATTACTTGCCTTCTGCTTTTCATGTCGAATCTTACACAAGACTCAACTGCTTTACCCTTACATTCGTTTTAATTGTGTATCCTTAAATATCAAGTCTGGACATAACCGAAACCGAGGGATTTCATCTTTAAGTAATAAGTTATTGGACATCGACCTTACTAATTAATTTTCTTTTCGTACAGTACTCAGCTTTGAAAAACTCACCAGTTAGCTAATCAGACTTTCACTTTGGAAGGTTCAGGTGCCCCTTTAGAACACAACACACAATTTACAACTTAAACTCATCTTAGGTTTTCATCAATCTTATCAAAGAATTTAAATGTGAGTTGGCTAATTATTTTGGGCGAATTACGTGTAATTGTGTAATCTGTAAACAAGATAAAAATCTTAACTGATGAGGTGGGCAAGTTTAGATAACGCGAGATTAAAGTTTTATTAACACGTTCAATGTTTTATTTTTTTTAGTTGTTAGTGGAGTTCCAACGACAACGACTGCCAGGATTGTCCCTTCAGCGCCTCCAAAACCAAACGTCACATCCATCGTCCGTCTCCGTTGTCCGTTAAATCAACTCTTGTCCTCACCTCCAATTCTCTCCTCTCGGGATCCTCAACTCCTAGCAGTGAAAATGGAGGGAATCCGAGGAATCCAGCATCCACTCCAAACTCCAGTTGTAATTTCTTAAGTCTTTAAAACTTTAAATATTTTTTTAACTCGGAAGGAAATCCACAACCACGAATATTCTCTTATTTCCCTTTTGTTAATTAATGACAGATCTTGGACTGCATTTTCAAGAACTTGGACATTGCTGACCTCAAAGAGTGCAGGCTAGTGTGCAAGACTTGGCGTCACGAATCCGGAAAAGCTATGAGAGCACTAGCAAGAATGGCAATTCATTGCGATGAGCATGACCCGATGGGACCGTTATTTCTCGAGCTTGTGAACAGCAACGAAAGCACCTTCTTTCAGGCACCCTTCGTTGACACATTCACAGTCGTGAACGGAGTAGCAGATATTCCAGAATTTTGGGAAACTTGTGGACCCCACATCAAACAGCTACGATTGCTTAGTGTCACCTTCTCGTCAGCGGACACCTTCCGCCAAGCCATCTTTCAACTGTGTCCGAATCTCAAGGAACTGAAAATTACTGATGTCAGGGTGTGTGGAGATCCTGCTTCAGAACCAAAGGAATGGATACCACCTCAGTTCATTCCGAACACGAACCTCAAAACTCTGTCATTTTATAACCTCAGAGATGGGTTTAATATGGGGTGGCTCGAGATTCTAAGCCAATTTCCCTGTCTTGAGGTAAAGTCCATAATAAAATTTAAGAACTAATTACCTCACATTTGGAAACATTCTTCTTCATTTTTTTCCAAATAATCGTTTGTTTTGATTGATTTAGAAACTGGATGTGAGTGAAATGAGGGACCGATTCGAAGATGTCTTTCGAGCGCTGGAACTCGCTCGCCAGCACGACACCTCCTCTTGGAAGCTCAAAGAGGTGGTGTTGTTTGGCGGCCCATTACCATCCATCCCTGTACCTCCTGCATTTGCTCGCCTATTTGCAAATGGAGACTTTACTCTCACAAGTTTATTAATACAAGGCATTGCCGGCAATACTGAGGAGGAAGTGACCACAGTTCAAAAACTTGTGGCTACGCATGCGCTCTCACTCAAGAAACTTTCCATTTCTCAGAACTTCGATTACATCCCAGAGACGGGGATTTTCCCATTGCCTGGCAATCAGATTTTGGAACACGTTCAGGTGCTTGAGTTGTTTGGAGTGAAGAAGAGGTCAACTAAATTTCTGCAAGCTTTTCCAAATCTGCAGACACTTTCTATGGACATAAATTGGATTCCTGAGGACATCCAGACGCCCCAGGTGACGCTGAACGCCTGCACACAATTATCCCTTTACAATGAAATTTACGAAGCTGAGGACTTCAAAAGACTTTTCGGCCTTCTTCCGAATCTCAGAAAACTGGAGATACAATTACTGGACAATGAGAGGTTCTCTTTAATTTGTGAAAATTGGCCGGAGTTGACCCACTTGGAATTAGCAGGTTGTTACAAGTTGGATGAAGCTGGCGTTTCCGGTTATGACGAAGAAGATGTCAAGAAGATCAACAAAAAGGGAGAGAAGGAGTCCTGGAGACCGATCACTGTGAGAAGGGCGAACCTCTCATCTCTCAAAAGTAAGTTGAGCTCGTAAACATTTAAAAGAAAATAAGAATGAGTTTTAATCTAAAATTCTGAAGACAATGTTTCCTCCCACATTATTTTTTAGGTCTGCGGTGCTTTTCCTGGCAACTTGGTTCTGTAGATTACTCAAAAGTTGGCTACTGTACTATGGCGTGTGGAATCTTGGAGCTTCCACAACTCAAGCATTTACAAGTGAAACGTGTGGATGGGGGCCTTGTACCAATGGTCAAACCACTTTTGGAACAATTTCCTTGGGATGACAGCGAAAACATAATGTCAAACGTCTGACTAGAATGATCTCTGCTTCATACTCTACTTGACGGAGAAATAATGATTTTAATGTGTAGTTATGTTGGATTAAATGATTAAATTGTAATGAAGACCGGTTATTTTAAAAGGTACATGTGGTAGTGCCTTGCTTCTTGTAACGGTAGAATTAAATCTTGTAATTAATTAAACAAATGAAGTAGTATGTCATAATTAATTACTGAAATAATGTATAATAGAAATATTTGTTAATTATAAGTTTGTTACCTATAATCTATGTATTCGTACTTTAGTTAGAATAGAACTATTATTCTTAAGCTTTTTATTAAATAATTTCATTTTTATGGATTTGTTTTTCACAACGACCGATTTAGCTAATAAAAGATTTAGTTTTATGTACGAAACGAAACAGCAAAACTTTGGCAGAATGCAGTTTTACGGTATAACTTTTTACCCAGGTTTGAGTGACTCATATATTTATAAATAGTTTTCATTCAGTTAGGTCCCTTTTCTGTCATTGTTGTATTTTCATGGTATTTTTCTAAAAAATGACTCAGTCCCTTTAAGGGTCTGCGCATTCTATTGTACTTCAGTACTTCTACTTAATTCCTACTACGCGACTATATGACTCACTTGTATAATATTTAATCTCTTAAAAAATAGCTTGGTACTGCTACTGCTCCATGAATAGCGATATGAAGCAGCCGTAATGGGCCACCAACTACGTCCGCTCCCTTCACATAAATTCTAATCTAAATCTAAATTAAAAGTATCTAATAAAATCAATAAAATGTTATAATAAGATGGCATCAAAGAAAGGCTAAGATTAAACATGGTAAGATAATTCTGATCATTTTTACGTCCATATAATTTTACATGCATACTACATGCTTTAATTATGATTTCGTAACACATACCGTAAATGCTGATATAAACGCCCCGGCGACTATTGTACTCTGTCGACTTTTTAGTCATTAGACGCCGGGGCGTTTGTTAAAGGGGGGCGCGTAATAGAGGGGGGCGGCTAAAGTACTTTGTTGACTTTTGCATTTTACTTCTAGAACTTTATTTACACAAGTCAATTCAAAATGCTATCAATCTAGCAATATTATCTTAAAAGTTGATAATTTCTAGGTATATTTGGGCAGCTACTCTTTACCCGACACCCTCATTACCCGACACCTCATTACCCGACACCCGACACCCTCATCACCCGACACTTCCTAATTTCGTTGATGTACAGCCTAAACTTATGAGTTCAAAACTGAAACTCAGTATACTGTGGTTATCTGACGTGCTGATTTCAAATCTGACATCAGTTTTTGTCTACAACCACCAGAGGGCGCCAAAATTGACATTTTCCCAAGAGTTTAAGACTAAAACTCAATTTGAATTTGATAATTTGACGTGCTGAGTACATGACGTGCAAATAATTAGGTAGGATGCATTATTTTGATGCTTTATTTTTAATAGTTCAGAGTTGAAGTAATATTTAGACAAGTTCAATTACTAATAAGCCATTTAAAACATTTGAAACAGCTAGCCGAATTTCAACAAAGTTTTTATTTAATCAAGTAACGCACTTGAGAATCAGCACGTCAAATTATCCCTGTGTGATGAGTTTCAGTCTTAAACTCTTGGGAAAATGTCAATTTTGGCGCCATCTGGTGGTCGTAGACAAAAACTGATGTCAGATTTGAAATCAGCACGTCAGATAACCACAGTATACTGAGTTTCAGCTTTGAACTCCAAGGAAGTTTCGGGTAAAAGTGTCGGGTGTCAGGTAAAGAGGTTCTACCGTATATTTGTTTCATTCCTCGTAAATTACAATTTCACTGCATTAATGACATTTGTCGACGATTCAAGAGCCTCATTTTATTTACTATTCAATAATTGTTAGCCATAGATTTTTGTTTCATGATGTGAGATATGATTTTGTATGCATGCCGTGTGTGTCTTTGCTTTTGATCTCTTTCAGTAGCGAGCGGAGACGAA
>JAQIXW010003361.1:0-13309 GCA_034700685.1 Willowsia buskii | reverse complement strand
ATTGCTACATTGAAGCCATGTTATTCCTATTCCTATCCATATTTCACCTGCCAACAACAGAAAAGTTGAGAAGAAGAGATGGGAGTTGTAATAAACTTCACGAGAACTTGATTATCATTATAACTCAAACTCATTATGAATTTCATGTTTTGTTAAAATTCAAAAGTTTGTAATGCACAAAAGTTGAACACGGACGTTCGTTCATGCGATGCCACATGAAATCAACCTTCCATTGTACTCGATATATTAATTTCATTCCCAAGTAGGATCAACTTGTAAAAAGGAAATGCAGTGAAAGTTGTTGGCTTTTTCTACCTTCAATATAACAACATGCCAAATTAACAGGGACAGAAATCTCTTGGAAAACTGAAAAGGTTAAGGTGACTGTAACCGTGAGATATTCGTCCTTTTAAACTTAGCTCTGGTAAATGACAGGTTACATGAGATTGCTGTTGGCAGTTTCTTACTTTCATTTATCGCTTATTGACTAAAAGAGAAAGCCTCTACCAAGTCTTTTTTTGTTGAACTTTTTAGGGTTGCAGTGTATGCAAGCTTGCACGCATTTCACAGAGGAGGATGTAGATTTCACTGTCTCTGCATTCATTGCTTTGAAAATACTGTTTTGGCTCATACCTTATACATAAATGAGCACTGTGAAGCTGCTGCATGTGCATGACAAGCTTTGTGCAATGCAATGATGAAATTATAAGCTTTCTGAGGGAGTAGAAGGGAAAGGGTGAGCGAAACTAACAAGATCACGAAGCAATGCCTTGTACGTGATCATAGCTCACCAGAAAATTCGAAAATTTTCAACAGTCGTTCGTTTTATGTATGTACATTGTACAACCATCCCCCTTCACTCAATTTCTCTCTCATATTCTCTTACTTTCACGCACACATTTCCTCCTTGCTCAATGAAACCTTGTCGGAAATTTTATTTGAACGTTCAACCAACAACAGCTGCATTTTAATAGCTTTTTCTAAAGATCATCTATAAAATAGGCGGGGTGGAAGGAAATAAGACATTCATGGCGCAGAAACTTATTATTTAATGACATTTTTTATAAAGTTTCTTTACCAAGAACGGAGGTAATATTTATTTTTTCCACTTGGTGTATCTCACTTTATATGCCTACCTCTTTATTATGCTCAACTAATGGTATTCTTTACAGAAACATGACTATGCAGTCTTTGAAACAGTCAAGAAACAGACCTTATTCTCAGAGCGTACAAAAATTAAATGAACGAATGTAGAATGCATTTAAATTTCTCATTTAGAATACTTTCTTCTCTTTGATACAAATTATTGTTGAATTCTCATCTTTTCCGGAGAGGAGGAATTGAGAAAATGAAGGTTTGCGTGCTTGTGTGTGTATATGTATGTATGCTGCAGTTGCAGACATAAATAAGTAGCAGTTACGAGTTGGTCGTGTAGAATTAGATAGATATCCATACACAACTGAAGAAGTTATTCCCCTCAAATATCAAAACAGAATGTGTTTTGCAGCTTGTAATGCCCACTGTCATCGCCACCAGTCGGACTAATTTTTTAGTTCTCTGGGGAGATGGAAAGGAGGGGAGGCAAAAGTAAGAAATGCAGTTTCAGTAGTACGTATTCATAGAGTCTTATCAAAAGTTTGCTGTGCAGCTTCTTAATGTTTAAGAAGAAAAATATGTCGGCTTATTCTACCACGTCAGCTCTAATTTGAAATACGCCCGCATTATTTTTTTCATTAAGAATGCAACATTTTTAGTGGGAAAAGCTCATTCACTTTCACTTAAAAACTAAAAGTGATTTTTTCAAGGTTTGAAATACGACTTCCCATTAGCGAATAATGATATAACATGCTGCGATACCTTGAACTGGAAAATGCAGGGCTGTACATTCAAAATCCTAATTTTGTATTCTCTTTGAAAACGTCCTTCATCATACAGTCCACATCTTTCCGTTTTCCGTGTATCTAGCAGCATGCAATTTCAAAGGTAAATATTTTAAATAATGTATCCTTCTTGTTTTGAATGTACAATGCGACTGGAAAGAAAAGAGTCAAAAGACAATTCCACTCGCTGGATAATTAGGAAGAAAAACTCAAACACCATATTTCTCTTAGAGCTTCTTGATGCTTTTATGAAATTAAAAAGAACTTGAGTTATTAATATAGATAGCACATACACAATACATATATGCTTGATAAACACATGCATATTAATTGTAGTCATCAAAGTAAAATTTTGCTACGCATACCCGTTTCCAAATGATATTGTGTGCGTAAATGTGTTTTAAAAATACAAAATGTGTTGCACTACGACTACAGTTCACACAAAGACAATCCATATATAACTTCTCGTTGTGCATATTTCTTCAGGGTATATGTGCATGACATCTACATTTACGTAGAAATGGACTTTTCTCCACAGTCGACGTGCTACAAGTACCTACACACGTTTAAGTAGCACGACAGACTTTACGAGCTCGAGAGTACACATTTGAGGTGAAGGTAAAGGTAAGTGTTTATAAAACGAGTCTAGAGCTTGCAGAAAAGCAGCAGCGGCGGTAGGAAAGACAATGACTACACGACAAGCGCAAGCATTATTTAGAGAAGTGTTATCGTGTAAACGTGCTACAGACAAGAGAAAAAAGTCTAGTGTAGTTTACTTCAGACTTTTGTTTTATTTTCCTTCGCACAAGAACACGTACTTTGTTTCTCTCCCTGTGATAATGATGTTGATGATGACGATGATCATGAAGTTTTCTGCTTCTGCTGTTTTTCGGATGTGTACTCGTTTACTCTCCATCATTTTGCTCGTTTTCTATGCATGACTGATAAAATACAGCAAAGTTTTGTGGGAAGCAAGCACATAAGCATAAAAGTTCTACAGTATGACGATGACTCGAACAACGACGATGACAACGGTCGCAAGTCACAGCTTCTACAATACACCCACCAACTAACTATACAATGGCGACGTCAATGCAAGGTGAAAGTACTAAAAAGAGGAGAGAGTAACATCCAACTACATGCGAAACACAACCTAACCTTAACAAGGAAGTGTGGATAAACTCTGGAAAACAAAATGAGACAAAGCGTATATTTTATGCACATACGTAATCGAGTTTATACATGCATGCACCACAATACAAATAAGGAGGAATGTAAGAATAGAAGAATAGACTATAGGTAACAGTCGAAGGAGAAAGTTAAAAGAATACTTGGTTGTTGCAACGAACAAATTTTCAGCGCCATATTATACAATTTTTTCCTCATTTTTTCTGCACTGGCAAGATCAACATCACCAAAGTGTGAGAATGCAAATAGATAGGTTTACTTCATCAAGTTTCAACTGCTCTTTAGAGGCTTAAAATTTCACGAAATGCAGCCGAGCTTATGTCGACTTACTAGTAGACTGGGGGTTAAAATTACATCTAAAACACATTCTAAATGCATAATATATGCATGTGCTTTGGTTACGCAGAAATATTCGGTTTTGCTATACCACTACCATCAACATAGAAGTAGTAGTAAGCTCGTGTTTTGTGTAGCACATCCTCGTCTCTGTCTGCGAGTAAAGGAAGAATTGCCATGAAGTATGCTTGAATAATATGAAAAAACGCACGATGCGTAAAATTTTAGTCAACACATTGAGACATACTGCAAGGATAACAGCAACAGAATGCTCATAAGAAAAGACTCAACTTTACAATTTCGCTCGGTGGCATTCCAAGAAATAATTGTTATTGATCCTTTTTTCGTTTCAAAGGATGTATCTTGCATGTGTCGTTACTATCCATGTAGTAAGCACAGAATTCGATTTCCTGATTCGCTGTTGGATAAATGATGATGATAGTCATGAGTAAAGTATAAAGTTATGTATGTGTGCCGCTGCCGTGAAAAATCTAAAATTCAAACAAGAAGTAAAAAGAAGATTACTAAAAGTGAAAGCAAACGTAACGCACGACTTGAAGCTATTTTTATGGTATATTATGTGTGTATACATGCATGCGTTGCTTGAAAGAACCTATTAAACATTTGGTATTGGTGCTGGATGTATCATTGTAATGGGCACTCCACAAGTACGTACTACTTGAATGATGTTACTGTACTACATCTATATGCAAATGCCCATTTTTATCCGTCGAAATGGTTGAAATTCTTCAAATCGGTATTGAGTTGAGAAGTATGCTGCCAAAGATCACAAAAAGATATGGGAAGCTGTTTTTACTTATTTTCCATTTTCTTTCCCCCACTCCTAGAAAAAGAACTTCTTTTCTGCTGCGGTGCAACACTACTTCGTGTAGTATTCTCTTACATGCATGCCCGTTTTATTTCCTTTAGTCAGCTTGCGTACTTGTGTGACTGTGAAGTGGATGCATTTTGGAGCAGTTACTTCCCGCAGTTTGAATTGCATTCAAAATCGGAAATGTAGATGACTTGAGCTTTGAGCTTGAGATGATTGAGAGAAAGGGAAAGGATATTTGAGAATGGAAATACATTCAAACCTTCAACTATCTTCAGTTGTGAAAGAAAACTTAAATCGAAGGGACAGAGATGTACTGGAGAGGTGGGAATATACAGATATTCAGCAATTCGAAAAATTTACTAGTATAAAGTAATGTGCATTGGCGCATGTGATTCTATACATGTCCTTTGCAGCTCTCTATTCACACAAAAAGTGTTTGGACTGAGGTTCAAATTAATAGGCGTTGTTGCATTGAATTATATTGTGATGCATTCTGCATCTCAATGCATCATAAAACACTTATAAACTTTGACCACAATGACAATCACTGGCAATCTTCTATTTGATCAAAGGTCTAAAAACATGTCTTCATTTTAGCATCTTGTACAGTATGCTATATATTTAAGAACATTTTCTTTTCTTTGCATCTGATGTTCTGCAAAACAAAATTTCTCACAACTTTCACCAGGTAAGCTAGAGCAAACCACAGAAAAGAGAAACGCAACGTCTGCTTTTGAAGTCTGTCACTGATATACAACATGCATTGTACCCATTGCGTAGTTTCAAGTGTTTTCTCTTATACTGAGTAGTACTGTGCATTTCATATTTTGCAATGTAACTGGATGGAGGTGTGAATAAATTTTGTCTCTAGTTTAACTAGGTATAAACTAAAAAGATCTAATATGTAATGTATTTTATGTCATCTGGAAAACACTGCAATTACAAGAAGATCCAACGTTTAGGCATTCTGTAAATGCGTTTACGTGTACCTTATCCACATTTATCAATTAAAACTGAAATAAATAACTTTTGGAGTTTTCAGAGTGGCAAAGACGATTCATATTCCTATATGGAGTAGCTATTACCAGCATTTGTCCAAGCATGGTGGTGAGATAATTCTATGCTAGCCACGTAGGGCGAGCATGGAGAGAAAATTGCATTCATGAATAAAAGGGAATGTCACTTTTATTCGATTTACAATGTTTTTCAAGGCTTCCCCCACCGCCATAGAACTTATCTCTCAATATTACATTGCCTTTATACTTTTTGGAGGTTTGGTTGGGCGTTTGAAAGTGTGGAATAAAATAGTGATGCAGGGCAAGGAATATTAGCATGCATAGTATGTACTAATAGAACGAATGGCAGAAGGAGCACAGCCGGTCAGTATTTCGTTTTCTTCTTAAAAACCGGACAACAAACCAGTAGACAGTATATACTTATTTACTATGCTAGTGGCAGTGAATGTAAGATAGGTTAAATGTAGAATTTTTTTTACTTCTGGGCCATATATTTTGCTCTGTGACAACTTTATTTCACCTTTTAAGATGAACTAGTTGTGGGGAAAGGATAGTTTCAGATAACAACAACAGTACATTCATCCAAACACAAAAATGTTTGAAATAACATGTATACAAAAATATATAATGGATTCCAGCCACAAAGTTGAAAGTTGAGTCCATAAATACTTTTTTTACTGACTGTAAGCCGTAACCAAACACCATCATCCAAAAAATTGTGACATGTATGCGTGCTTTTTTTCCCTTGTTCAACCCGAGAAAATAGAGATGAAAGTCATAGTCATGGCTGAGTTGTGCTTCACTATTGCCTGTAAAATGATAGCAGAAAATTTTGGGGGAAACGGTACGATGTCAGTGTTCAAAGATATTTTAAGCACTTGCCTGAGGAATAGAGGATGCTTGGAAAGCTGTAAGTTTTTCTTTTTAATGCTGCGTGTGTGTTGATATGTTTGTATGTGGCCTTGCTACAAATTCCTCTCCTGAAACAAGTGTGCTTTAACCTCCAAAGCTGAGAATTTTCTAACAGTAGAAAAACAAGACCGGAATGGATGGGTTGATTGTTCTCAGCTTTACTGCGCTGCATAAATGCAAGTGTACTCAAACTTAAGTGGAAGTAATGTTAGCCCCAAATGCCCCAAACTTGTCTGTTATGTCCAAAAGTTGACCATTCACTTTTCCAAGGAGAAAAACATGGGCTTTTCCGTTTCGCTTCGGTAGTTAGTACGGCTTATGTATAGTTGCATTCTATAATATGGAAAGCACCGAGTTATAGCTGTAGAGCACAAACTGGCGCATCTTCCGTATTCAGAATAAGCACATATTGAAAACGGTTTTCATAATGTTGTAGCAGCAGCGTGTGCTTGCTAGCTAAAAGATGTGATCTTAAGATAGATCTGAGCATTACAATGTAATAGAGTCTTTCGCCACACATATTTCCTTTCTAGCCTGTCTTGAGTCGCATCGGTTCACTTGTTCGTTAAAGTGTTCCTTCCGTATATATATTTTAATGTGCCATGCCATTCTACTTGAAAGAAACAACGCCGAAATGAGTAGCAACGTTGTTAAAAGAAAGGGAGAAAGCGAGGAGGGTCACCATGATATTATGAAGAAATGACAACGGCGGGCTCAGTGTGAATGTGGAAAGCAAAGGAAGTGCTTTTTCAAGTAGTGAGATAGGAAAAGTCAATTATATGTGTCTAAAGCCTTTTTCCCTATCTCATTTCGAGGTCGGCAAATTGCATTTTCAAATCCTTGTCCGGATTTATCCATTATTGATCTCTGAAACATTTCGGATAGGGGTAGCTGCGTGTAACTCTATACTGATGATGATCATGAAAGAGTCTCGACAACGACGACCAAATAATGTGTGCACTTATATGTCTACCAAAATCTACATCTGTATTTTCCCATTGTGTAGTAGTGACGCTTCAATGGTGGTATACCACTCAGAGAACCCACTGTGGCTTGGAGTGGTGCTTTCTCGAAAAAGTAATAAGCAAAAACCTGTACATTTTATTTGATTTTATTCTAATAATGTAGTATGCAGGTGATGGGATGCATTTGACTACAATCGTCGTCGATATAGGATTTCGATATTGCCCTTGTGTACAAACCAATTCTTCTTTTCTTCGCCAACGAGAATGCTACCTGCCACGCCAACCACCACCACATGAAACTTATAGTCTCTGCTCTGTAACAATAACTCTTCAAGAAATAAACTATCCCTACCTACATACCATACCATATTGTTATTTTGTATTGCTTTGTTGCATGCCCGGTCCAGATAAAATTTCCAAAGGATAATCTGGCCTTCACTCTTACCCACCACCACACCGCACTCGCAATAGTCGCAATGCATTGATGCTAAGATTGCTCCCTTTTCCCATAGCGGAAAATGCTCTTCCAAGTTTTTATCAAGAATCTGCTTTCTTAAGCTTTATATTGTGATTGTATTTCAAGCAGGGAGTGCGTATTTATTCTACTCCACACTTTACAAACACCGTCAGCTGGAAATTCACGTATTGTAAATATTTTCTTTTTTCAAAACGGAGGTTTGTGACCTACTTTCTTAGTTGGAGTAGCACCAATGAAAAAGAAGGCAAGAGAAAAAATGCATCTCAAGTAAAAAAAGAAGAGGAAGGAGTAGTAGAACAGGCTTAAGGTTAGTGATGCAGAAATGCCAAGTTAAGCAATAAATTATATATACTTCTTTTCTCTCTCCATCGTGGTACATAAATATTTTTCTTGTGTGTGCTTTCCATCCAGAGTAGCGTATAAATTTTGTAGGCTTCACTCATTTCCAAGCAGTTTGTAAGGATGGCTGGTTGTTCCTGTCTTCTTATGAGTATGTAGCTCTATTGGGTTACGCAGACAAAAGATTACAAAGAAGCTTATATTAGGTGGCCATATGCTTATTTTTAAAGAAAAGTAGGAAGAAATACACAGGAAAGCTTTTGTTAGATGAGGTCTTGTTCCAATGTTTCTGACTAATAGTTTCCCTTTGCACAAGATTGTGCGACCGGAAATACGCGAGCATATATGTATGTTTGTAGAACACGATGAAGGTACACAATAGCTGGATTACACTAGTTCTTGAGAACATGAGATTTATCTAAGGGAAATAGAAGAGCAACAGCCAACAGCGACACGACATATAATATAAGCGTCCACTTTTTTTACTTGAAAAGTAACAAAAAAAGTCACTCAGCAAAATAAATTCGAAGCTTGGAAGAACTTTACGGAGAAACAGAACATGATCCATTCTGAGCCGCTTTCACAGCAAGACAAGATGTGCAGATGTTGAAAGGGGTATAACCGTACTTACACTTCCCAAAGAAAGGAATCACTAGTAAATTTATTTAATACATAACGAAAACAAGTTTACATAATGTAGTGAGCATGAACCAACCAAGTTCATCGAATGGAAACCGATGTGTTGAACAGGTGGGGAAAGCATTGCTAATCATGTGAAATTATAAACATTATGTATGAGTAAATAAATAAATTGAGTTATGTACTGTGAGAGAAGTGCTACTAATGCTGATATCTTTAGCTATCACGTTTGCTTACCATAAGGATACAATACTCAACCAACAACAATCACCATTCTGCAATTAATTTCCAACTGGAGTGTGTGCGCTGAGCGCATTCAGATGAAAAAGCTGGCAATCTAATTAGCAACCACATTCTAGGAAAAGCACTACTACTACTACATTATTGACAGTAGAACAAGTTTCCAGGCTCCAGACAAATTATCGCAGCACGCTTTTGTCAACATGCTGAATGCTCAGCATAAATTACACAAATGTCTGTACGTGTTGTTGGCGAGACTCTAGTCTATGGGTTGCTCGCCATTTAAGTAGAGCTATTATACACATTTCCGACACCTTAGGGACACGTTAGTGGCTTCATTAAATTTAGTCGTCGATACTGCTGACATTGTGCTGGCAAAACTTTGAGCCATAGGTAATTGCTTTTGTTATCGTGTATGAAACTATAAGCATTGGTCAGACACGGACATGCATCTTTGAAACTTTCAAAAGCCAGCTTTCACCTCTATTCACTATAAATTAATGCTTTAGCACAAGTATATAAATAAATGTGCCTACATGAGTTCCTACACATTCAGTCTTTTCAAAGTATTAAACTCGGTAAAGAAAATTATTACTGTAGCTAGCTACTCTGTTGTAGGTAATCATGACTGCCCTTTTTAATTTTTCTGTCTGTATATCTCGTTACACGGGCTATTGCACAAACCAAAACTGTAATATAATGTTTTAATGTCGGTGTACAAAGTGCATAATATTGTACTCTTGAAGTGGTCGAGTTTACTCAATAGCGTCTCCGACTAGACAAACCAGAGAGGAGGTAGCCGACTCGGAGAAGTTTTAGATTGCAATGTTGCGTTTTCATAAGTTGTGTCCAAAAAGGGCTTTAGTGGTCTTATTCCAAATCCAGAGGGTATTTCTTCATCTACTGCCACAAAGTCCTGCTTTATCTTTTCGCTTCTGACAGAATGAATGCTTTACTTGTTCTCAAGTAAGCGTACAAAAAGTTTGTGTACTTGCTTTTCCGGCATGTGTGTGTATTCTTTTGCATGCAATCGCAATTGCTTTTCTTGTTACTTCCACTTATGCGCTTACTGTATGTATTTTTTCTACTTTCACCATCCATTACCACATAACCAAGCATTTTGTATGCCTCAGTCTGTTTAGCGAAGCAAAAGGATTTATAAACGATGTTTCTCCTTGTGCATAAATTGCTAATTCAACTAGAAAGTTTCCAGATTTTTTACACTTTGCTAAGCACTACATATAAACTGACATCCCTAATGGCATAAATGGTTGCAATATTATTAAAGTCATTTCAACTTTTTCTCCCTATCCCCCAGCCAAAAAAAGCTGGTACAACCAGAGAGTAAATAGAAGCCATACTAATAGGTAGTAGTTGTTACATCATGTATAATATTATGCTGCCTGTATCCACCATTTCCTTATTATTTACGAATATTGCTCTTTCGTTATAACCACTTACATGACCACAACGTCATGTTTTTGTGTAGAGATGATATATAAATGCTGAGTTTACTTTTCACGCTACATAGTGCTCCCGCTACATTAGGCTATGTGTAAATGAATCATAAATGTGTATGTATAAAGAAAAAAGGGAGAGAAACAACAATAACGACAACAAAACAGTCTCACAAAAATGTAAATAAAGTTGCTTTGCCACTTTATAAGTACGCGTCAGACAAATCTAGAAGAAGATCTAATCCCCCTTTCTGACTGCTCTACTAAAGCGAACTATAATAATACTTAATCTAATTTAAATGTGCATTTCTAGCAGCAAAGGAGTACTTTTGGTTTCCATTCTACTCAGAATGGTAAAAACGCTATACAAGAATGAAGATGATGGGCTGGGAAGCAGAATTAAATAAGTGCTGGATCTCAGGAAAAAAGGGAGAAAAAGATGGCTTCACTGTGACTGCACAAATTACTCGACTTCAGTTTTTCCCTTAGAGCTGTGTCTAGGTTTGTCAAAGTATATTAGGAAGTTTGGTGATGAGTCTGAAAAAATACCGGATGATGCTTCTGCCACTGCTAAAAGAAAGTGCTAGACTGAATACCCATCACACTGTATATTTCTCTCCTTAAATTTCACACATATAATACAAGCATGGTCCACGGTGTAAAGGAATGTGTCTTGCTGTATTATTATTATGAAGCCCACCGTGCGTAGAAAGCATTTTACTGTCTTCTTCAGTCAGTCCATGCCCCTCATATTGTGTAATGCCTTCCTATAAAACGAATTTGAGACGGTTAGATAGAACACTATAAGCATGTATTTAAGCACCGCCAGCCACTATACTATGCCATCATCACCGTTTGCACTGTTGCGGAAGCAGTAGCTGGTATTAACCGCAATGAACACTAAAGAAGGCAAAATGGATTTAACTCTGACTCATGCATTCCAAGCTTTATGTATTACGCTCAACAACTAAACTACAAATTCAGTTAGGTAAAAAGATATAAAATATATAGAGGTCCATATTATGTAGATGGGCATATATGTAAATAAATAGTTGCAGCGTTTCCATCTTCAGTACATTTCTTGCTGAAGTTGACTGAAATGATGAAGTTAAAGTATTTAGTTCTATGATATAGTGAGAGGTAGTTGTAGTCATTCTATAATATGTTGTACCTTTAGTTTTTATAGTCTGAGTTGAGGTTCGTTCCCTCTCCTTTTCTCTTTTTTCCCTCATCTTATTATACAAAGTCTTACTACTTTCGCCTCGGGAAACCGAATTACACTCATTTACATTTTTTACACTTGGCTTCATCAGGGTGATTTCCTGTTCCTTGACTCATTCCCCCCTGCTGCTAAGACACGCATTAGACGTCAGCGTGCCATCTACTCCTTGATTTCTTATATGCCTTATATTTCTGATTTTTACTTGGTTTGTATGTCCTTTCCTGGTATTTCAAGACTTTCAAGCCACTCTCATTGACTGTTGGTAGTACTAATCTTCTTTCGTATTTGATAACACACACATATATATATGTACGGATATAATGGCACAATCCTCCACTAAAACGAAATTGCTGGGTTTTATGTACATTATAACCGTAGTATACACTTCATTATGGTGTCTCATTGCATACTAACAATGCGTTTCATGCACACACACCAAACACCAACATCTGCACAGTGAATGTTTAAGGTAGTGATACGAACTGATGACATTCCTTCCACTTCGTGCCCTTAAGCTCGTTACATAGGGATATGTAGCAGAAAGGAGTCAAAAGGTTTCTTGTGCCATTTGTCAATGTGGGTCTTCCGCAACGCAAATTAAGGAGTACAGCATAGTCAGCGGCAGTGAGAATACTAAAAATATATTTACAGGGAAAAGAAAATCCCATTTTCTTTGTCAAGCCATTTGATTGGATTATATTAGGAGATAGATGCATATTGCATCGTACTGATCAGTTTTTCCTTTATTCTGCCATATCTTTAACTGCTTATATCACAAATCACTTCATAGTATAGACATTTTAATTATTGAATGCCCTTTTATTTGAATGTGGCAGTATGTATAAAATGAGTAGTTTTTTCTACAAACTGTGCAAAACTTTCTTGTGCCTTTTAAAAAGAATTTGCAGGTTGGTTTGGGAAATATGCACACTTAGAGGTTAGAGCGTAAAAATGTTACCTGTGCATCTGGATTACAAATGTATCACAGTCAAGTCGTCTACATCAGCACTTACCCCGGGTTAGATGATTTTTTGGAGTCTGCAATCAAATAAAATGAGCAAACCTTTTGTAGATTTTGAGCAATCAAATGAATGGGTTTTCACTTAAAGTGGTACTCAAACCAGCTTTTCATGTTTATAACAGGTCTTTTTACCCTTTCAATTCCATTCCTTATTGTCTTGATTTTCCAGCGAATCTCAAAAAATAAACGCAGCATTATCATCATAGGCCTTTTCTGTAGACATTTTATAAAAGCATACAATATTTAAGGGAAAATTACCATGCATTATGCATCAATGAAAAAGATCGATTACCAAGTTCACGTTATATTTCTTCGTATACCTAGTAAGTGACATAGGAATTTATGGACACACGTGCGCTATAACTAATTTTACACACCAAAAATGCTTTTTTATTAGCACGGATGAACTATCAAGACAATCTGCTTCAGTTACGACTACTTCTTACCACTTCACTCTCATTAAAACAGTTTTCGTGTCTTTTACTAAAACAAAAAACTCTGCTAAATGAGCAGTGTGCTTTTTCGAAAAAGAAAAAAAGGCAACTTCAAAATGTAATGAGAGAGTGGAAGCAGTCTCATGCTCAACTTATTGAAGAGGTGTATGGAGATTTTTGTTAGTTTTAAGTTTATATAAGAAGTGGAACTGGTAATGAAGCCGTGTATACAAGAAGAGTTCTACATAAATCTTTTCAGTTGATGCTATGCTCTTACTAAATGCGGATGAAAAGGAAATGAAAAAGAAAAGCGCAGAGGCAAAGCAGAAGAAAAGAAGAGAAAAGAG
>JAQIXW010003360.1:0-13311 GCA_034700685.1 Willowsia buskii | reverse complement strand
ATATTTATTAGGGGCAAATAGCAGACAAAAAAGAACCGATATGAGACATTCATTCGACATTCAGAGGGACCATTTGACCGATTTAAAACAAATTAAATGAGACATTCCTAGATTTTCTTTTTGCGAGAAAGTTTTAAACAATTTGTGTCTATTTTTTAAATTTGTTCGACCATACGAAAATCATGTAGCATATGTTTAGCAAAATACATTGCTGTTGTACCGTTGGCCTGTAACCGTCACTCACAAAAGAGAATAATATGTACATATTATGACTACGACCTCTCTAATTTTTTGAGTCTTCTTAAGTTTTTTTTTGTGCTATTTGAATTACTCAGAATACTTATAATGTGGAACAAATTGCGCTTATTGCGCTGTAGTAAAATGTAAGCAGCTTATATGCAAATTGTATGATGAGCATGATGAGAACATGTTGAGTAACCCTTTTATTCTTCTTAAAATGACATTTTGTAGCTACCCGCTTCTTACACAGTGCACATACCATTTTCCAAATAAGCGGAAAGAAGGGAAAAGTTCAAAGAAGTGAAGTGCCTACATCCACTGCACAATATCATTATTTCTGTCTTCTTTCCAAATATCTCTCCCTTTCATCTCCGTATGTATTACACACAGCTTGAAATGGAAACCACATCTGGACGAATTTCTCTATTGATATATGAATGATTAAAACTATTTTTAGACAGAAAATTCTAATACCCTATTTCCCTTTCTCGTTTTTAAATGCATATCTGCAATTAATTTTTCTATGCCAATTTTTCGATGAACTTTGAACAAGCATTTAATAAAAAAGAAAAGTCTAAATTATAAATTATATTTTTATTTTTACCACATCAACAGTTCCTTCTCAGATTACGATTTCAATATTACGTCATCTTGTAATACCCTCAATGTATTATTCAACTTTTTTTTTTCAAAAAGAAAATTACCATTTCTCTTTGTCTTTCTCACTAGCAGGATGAAAGCAACTAGTTGGAAAGAAATGGCTTGCTGTCTTGCTACAAAAAAGGAGAAAATCCCTATGCATTTGTGAAGAGGATAAAAGTAAGTATTTCAAGTTGTTGGCAGATTGCCCAACAAGAGAGTAGAGAGAAGATATGCGCACAAGGAAAACATATGGAGCGTAAGTATCTGTGAGAATGAGAGAGTGAAAGGGAGAAAGAGAAAGTAAAAGAAAACTAATGAGATGATAGTCGGACCTTTGGGACGGGTTCGCAACAGGCAGAAAAGTTTCAACAGTTTCTTCTCCATCTCGTTATCTCCTTCCCTGCGTCTCCAGAAAAATATACATACTAAAAAAATGCACGGAGAGTTTCATAATACCAATAAAAAATAACAACAAATATACATTACCCCCACCATTACTTCTTTTGTAAATCCTAATCTGCAATAATGGCCAAAAAAACCGATATGATATGAGGCTCTGTTTGTGGTTTATAGAGGAAGGAAAAACCTTCGAATTGCATTTTATATGGTTTTCACCAGACACAAAAACTGTAGGTCGTCTGCACTCTCAAAAAAATATTTTTTCCACCATAACCATATCAACTGCGGATACATAAAAAACCTTTTATATACCTATCTACATAATAATATCATCTTTGTATCCACTCTCCTCTAAAATTTAATAATTTCTTGATCCTCAGAGCCCTGTGTGCAAACATGGTTTTCATCCAAACCACAAAAACAACAACATTGCCTATTATTATTTCATTGAATAGCGAAATAACAGTCTAGTCACAAGATTATGAATTTGGAACGTTTCTTCTTCGAGGTCACAGACTTTTAGGTTCGAAATATTTACGATTAACAACCCCAGATTATAAAACCGATTTAATTATTTTAACTGTTTCAAATAAATAGAATGTCAGTTAAAGCATTACATCCCACACTTGAAATATTACGCTCCTCATTCTATTTCCTGGTCCTAGACTAGTTATTTCTCAGATACAAAAACAAATCCATTCCATAATAAAAGCCTAATGTTTTCCTTAACACTAAAAAGCGGATAGTCAGAGAGAGAGAGAGGGAGAGAGAAAGGAGACTGTTATGTAATGTAATCCATTTACACTTTAGGGACCATGCTGCTTTCAGCTGTAAAATGTGTTTTTCCTTTTACTACATATCTCTCTCTTTTCTCCACACCACTTTTCCTTTCTCCCACTCCCTCCAAGTCTACCTGACGGCTTGGAAACATCAGACGACGAGTGAGAAACGCGAGAGGAGTCCGTACAGAGATTTGCTTTTTAAGCTATTTTATATTTTTATAATGATAATAAAATACAAGATTCCATCCTCTCTCTCTTTCTCTCTCCGTCTCATCCTTCGCACAGTAATAATAACTGATGGGACATGATAATAAATGTGGCTTCCTCCACACACACGCTGCTCACTCCCGTTTTCGCTATTCCCTTATTTCCCAATTTCCCATCATCACTCTCATCACCTTATAATGTCTCGTATTATATCTCATGCAATAAAAAAATTTCCCTGCATATTAAGCCATTCTCCTCTCCACTACTATACATGTTTAATGGACAGATGCTCTCTTTTTTCTCGAGCATTTATCATCCACATAAAAAAGGAAAGCTTGAAAAAAACACACGGTCTCACACTTTCTCCATGTAGAAAAGGATGACGACTTTTTCCCACGGAACCAAAATTGAAAACAGCTGCTGAGGCAACTGATTTTATTAAAAATCTCAGATGAAAATCATAGCTGTATATTTACATTAATTTTAATTGCTCATTCTACACTTAAAATATTCACATTCAAAATTAACTGCTATTCCATCATTTCCCCTCTAATGAATATGCACACAAACCGACTATCTTTTCCTATTTAGGTATACTTTCTCCCACAGATTTTCTCCTAGTCTCTCACACCACACCATGATAAAGCATTATAGTACTGTGGGAATAGTCGGAATACATGTATTCACATTAGATTTCATGTGATCCCTTTCCTTCCTATACTATTCTCCAGATTTTTTTTTTCTCGGAGAGGGAGTGAAACAACCAGATGGATAGGTAGATCATGTTTTTTCTCTTGCCCGACGGGATTTATTAGCATGTCGTTCCAGCTTTCTCTTTTTTCCCTGTATCCTCTCCATATATATTTTATTTTCTCACAGTCACTACTCACTACACTTTTATTTCCCATTTTGGTGGTTTCCCTTATTTTCCCTCTTCTACTTTAACAGTAGATAAATAACCATTATTCTTATATCCCTCTGTATAGAATGAAATCCCCTTCTGTCTCGGTAACAACACCATCATCGGCGTCATCCTTGCTGTTGTCGTAAACGATAAAATACAAACATGCTTTCCTTTTTTATGACAGTAAAATATATAAAAAGAGATATAAAAGATTGAAACGCTGAATAGATATCTGAAATGCTGATTCTTATTCACAGTCGGTTTTTTCATTAGGTGTGCGGAATGGAATGTAAAGCTTATAAGCGAATAAAACAAATTTAATGAATATCATTCTTTCAAGTACACTTTGTACAGTTTAATGAAGTGGTTTGGTTTAGAATGGGAATAATAAACGGTTGAATGATTAGAGGTAAGCGGTTTTACAACAGTTAACATTATCTCCATTTAATTCAAAATTATTACTTATCTATCTTTTCACACTTAACTACAGATCATAATTATGTACATAAAGTAGGATAATCAACTATTAAAATATATCTTACCGCTTTCAAAGCGGCCAATCTATCCTTCGTCATCTTGACTGATGATCAGGTGCTTGCAGAATGATTCTCTCGTCAAAAATCAAGGTGGATAAGAGATGGAAATTGGAAAAGTGGTGGTTGCACCCCACACCTAAATAGTTAGTTTTCCACCTTTATATTTTCTTAATTGTTTTTTACACTATTTCACAATAATCACAGCCACACACACACCAAAAAAACGTCCTCATTTCAAGTGTGTGTAAAACCTGTTTAAATGTTAAATGTTTAGCCACACAATTCATAATTGTCTATTCTTCATAGTTTCTCTGTGTAGCTCACATTTTGGTGGTCGTTCCGTTGCAAAATATTAAATGTTAACACCCTGAAACCAGTTTTCAACTTGGAAAACGCTTCTTCTTCTTCGTAATACTTGTTTTTGTTAGTAGCGGTTAGTGCAATTACCTTTTAAATATGAAATAGCAGACTTTACATTTTCTTTGTAATATAGTTGCTCACTGATTATCTTGGGTTCCATTTTTTTCTAAATTTTTTTTAGCACAGAGACAATTAATTGTTGAATTTGTAAAAGTAAAATTTTTAAAATTCATTGATCAGTCTAAAAGCTTCCCTGTTTTGAAAAAATCACATTCACTTTTTTTTGGTTGGTTGTGTTGAGAAATTATTTACATTTTAAAATTACTCCATTAAAAAGGGATATGCCACTCTGATTGATTGTTTTCATTCATTCTATTTTTAAATAATTACTCATCAAAGATAACTTTTAACGTTTTGTTCCTTCTTAACCGCACTACTACAATATCTAGTAGTTCAACAGTGTGATTAAATTTAGCCATCATTTTCCCCTCCAGTTTCAGCTGAATAATTGATATTTAATTATGATAATACTGGGATTACATAACATCATGTTTTGAAGTGGTTCCATGGAAGAAGTGTGTACTACTCCAACAACAAGTTGTAGTCAGTCGTACGAGCCCTCCAACATTGTTCATTTCCTCCTGTCTCCCTCCTCATTTTCATCTGTTGATTCCCTCCAAAGCCGAAAAAAAAATATGTGTGTGTAGTTTCTCCAACCAAATGAGATTCAGTTGCCAGACGTAAAACTGTTCATGCAACTGCTCTCTAGAAAAAGTGCATATCTTCCAGGAAAACAAAATAAGGAAATCAAAATGTGCAGTTACTCGTAATAGCAGAAGGCGAGTACATCTTATTTATTTATTGGATGGAAACTCAATAAAAAAACGCCATAACATCACGTCGGCATCATCTTAAAAAAAACACAGAAGGAAGGACAACCATATAGGCAGAAGATGATCACACATCAGAGAGAGAGAGCTCTGAAACTTGCAACAACTTTTCTCTTCTTTTTTTTTCTCTCGCTCAACAATTGCTTTCTCTTTTATTATGCTTTCTCCTCCTTTCTTCATATGGTGGTCGCGGTCCGAGAAGAGAGAGTAGAATATCAAATCAAGTGAAAAAAGGCGAGTGGGAGAGAGAAGAAGTAAAGAGTAAAGTAGAAAATGTGATTACTTTCTAGTCTTCCTCAAGTTACCAGACGAGTCGTAGCACAGACAAGACACACTCTCACACAGACACACACACACACATGGACACAGACACACAGATCACTCTTTGCACACCCTACGGAACACAATAAAAAAAGAGTCTTCTTAAAATGAAATAAAAATAAAAGAAGTTGCTTTCCACTTAAAAGAATAAAAAAAAATATATAAAGTTTGAAAGTCAGCCGGATTCCTTTCCTTTCTTTTTTTGCGAAAGAGATATATAAGCTGATGTGCGAAAAATTGGCAGTTTGTCTGTCTCACTATATTTTTTATATATAATATCCAATCCAGTAGACAATTGAGAAGATAGAGGAAATATAAATAAATAAAAGGAAACTAAAGAAAAAGAACAGTACACTTAATGCTGCTTCCTTTCAGCCAGCACAAAGGTTCACTAGCTGCTGCTCTCATTGAAAATTATTACTTTTATTGCCACTTGTCTTTTTTAGATGGTGGTCGTATCCTATCCTATATAGAGCTACACAACTGTAGAGACAGTCACCATATATATTTCGCTTTTCCCATTATATCAATTTATGTAGTATTGATAATGATAAGGAAAAAAATATCCAGATAGAAGAGACACAGAGCACCATAGCATACAATACTTGAAAAAAAAATTGACTTTGCTCTGCTGCTGCTGCTGTTGCTGCTGCTGCTCCTTGCAGCTACAAAATAAAACTATTAGAAATAAACGACAGCAACAACAACCAACCAACCACCACCACTAACTACCGTATATACTCAAGAAGAGAAGAAAAAAAATATATGAAAATAAACGACTGCCTTTGACTTGACTACTCCACTCCTCTCTCTTCTTGTCTTTTGTCTTGTTCCTCGTTTTTTTTTTCTTCTCCTTCCTATTTTTTCATACAACAGTTAGAACAGTCGAACACGCAGTGAAGGAAAAGGAGGAACGAAGAAGAAGGAAAATAAAATAAGAAGCGAGCGAACGATGCCCTTCTTCTTCTTCTTCTTTTTTTATCCCCCTCTCACTTTCACTCTCACTTGTTGTTTTTGTCTTGTCGGTATTGTCGCTATATACCACTGGAGAAAGTGGAAACAGTCGATACCACTTTCTATATACTTGTGTGTCTCTGTCTGTATCCCTACTATAAACGCTTTTTCTTCGCTCCAGTTTCTTTCATGCCTGTAGGCTTCCCCAAGAAAAAAATACTCAAACTTTTGCTTTCACTCCTGTTCTACTCCCAAGTCGGAATACTCATCTATACCCAATTTTATTTTAAAATGGGGAAAATGTACATAAAGTCAAGAAAAAAGAGAAAGTTTCTATTTCTGTGAGAGAAAGCGAAAAAAAAAATTGTTCACAGAGCAATTGTGATTGTGAGCAGATGAGAAGAACAAGTTCATGTTTTTCTTTTTATTATTCTTCCTCGTCGTCTTACAAGTGGACCATTTTCATTCCTCTCTCCCTTCGCGATCTGATCATCATCTCATCCAATCCACTATACTCCTCACTAGTGACTGATGCAACAACTTTGATTTCACTCCGCTATATATACTCTCGTCCTGTTTGGAGCAGAGTGGGGAAAAAAAAACTTTCCTTTTTCATATGTATGCAAAGCGATGACAAAAATGGGCACATGTGTGTCTCTCTCTCTCTGTCTGTCTCTGGCTCTCTCTCTCTCTCTACATGTTGTATATAAACTTTATATATATTATTGTCAGCATGTGTGTGTGTGCGCACACAGTAGTCAGATTACGAGAGATTATTCAGAAAAAATGAGAGATCTCAACAGAGATGAAGCATCGTAGAGAGAACTGCCGGTTGATCAGAAGAGGATGATGATGATGAGAAGGAGGAGAAGGTGGACGAGAAGCACATTTTATTTATGTACTTTTTTTTTCTTTCCATCACAAGAAAACCGAATAAATCCTCTCCTTTTCTCTGAAATATTACACAAGTGAGTATACAGCTAGACGGGAATGAATGATGTCAAAAAATTTTCTCTCGCAAGGTGTTGCACTTTCGGAGAATGGCGAAAAAAAAAATTGTACCAGAGATTGTAGACACATAAACAAACAAACACACACAGACACACACATACACTCACACACCGTTTTATATTTTGTGTGCGATAAGGAGAGAAAATTGATGATAAAATGTTGACGATCGTAAAAAAAAGGAGTCACGTTGGTGCTATATGGTGTGTGCTCGTCTACACTCCTTGCTTTCACTACTGCTGTTGCTTACTCACTGAAACTTTTTCTCGAGCTGACTCACAATCAGACTGTTGAAGAAGGAGAGAAGAAGACGAGAGAGAGGAGAGAGCGGAGTAGAGAGAGAGAGATGAATGCCTATATATTATATTGTATGAATAAAAAAAAATACGAGATGGATAGACATTAGACAGACACAAGCATAAAAGTATATTGTATGATATTATCATTATTATTAGAGGGGCATCTATATATCCTTTCAAAAAATAACTGGTAGTATGTACATCAGCATTTATAGTACTTTTGGTTTTTTACATGTCGTGTCGAGAGATGTGTGTGTGAGCGAGCTGCTGGCTTGGCTGTTGGTTGTGGTGGTTGTGTGTGAGAAGGGTGATATATGGACAGATGGATTTGTACTTGTTGTGTGTAGTCGTCAGCGAGTTGTGTAGTCGAAAAGTGGAAGGAAAGAGGCAGGGTTGCAGAAAGTATGGGAAAATATAGAAATTATCTCTAGAGGGATTCTGAATGAATTGAAAAACTGATAAAAAATCTGAAATTAGTGGTAATCCTAAAGTTAAAGTTGTCATTTTCAAACTATTCCTCTACACATCAAATTTACATTTAGGAGTCGGGTATAATTAATAGAGTGATTGGATTCAAAAATAACTCTATTCACAACCCTGATTTTTTTTGCCCTACCAGTCAAGTCTTTATGTGTGCAAAAATCGGATAAGTTTTTTTTCCAAGTATTATATAACGCAATGAAAGAAGTATCAAGAAATACAGTGGAAATTGAATTTTTTTTTTGTCCCCATTGCTGTCATTACATTTTTTCTTCTTATAATTTTCTCGGTCACTTACAATATTATGCATAGTTTGTTGGGTGCAAACAGTGGATGTATCATGTATCATACCTACACACAGAAAAAAATAGATATTAGGATGCATTGTAATAGTAAAGAGAACATAAACACATTTAATATTTACCATTACCTATATACACATTTACATTTTTAAGGAGCATCATCATCATTACACATTATTACACAAGATATGTATACGAAACCATTTCCCTTGTAGCGATACACGTTTTCATAGAAAGGATCGAGAGAAAAGACAGGAGAAAGCAACAAGAAGGTTTTTTTTCCTCCTCTCTCACTCCCCGGTTTTTTCATACATAAAAAATAACATGAAAAGTTTTACTCCTTTCACTACTTCAACAACTGGTGCTTCTGCTGTGCTAACAGTGGAAGTGGTGGTGGTTGATGATATGCTAAGGAGACTAAAGCGACCACACTGCTACCAGAAAACGGTTGGAGAGAGAGAGAGCGCCTTTACAGGAATAAAAAGGAAGAAGGGAAAATAAGACGAAGAGTTTTTTCTTCTTCTTCTTCAGTCGACGATGGACAACCAACCGCCTGAAACCAGATGATGACGACATGGGAGAAAACTCTCCTATTTTTTTTCCTCCATGGAGGATACCTATATATATGGAGTGGAGGTAGTAAATATGTGGTAGCATGTATTTAATGTAGTCCAGCAGGCGGAACTCATCGACATTGTTCAAAACCACGATCCCAACCGAGCTGCTATGACGACAGTTACCGAGAATCAGAAGAGAAGAAAAAAAAAAATAAATGACTCAAACTTTTCTCTCTTTCTATCTGTTTTACTATGAAAGCATGTATCATCATCGTCTTTCTCTTTGAGAGCTTGCAATAAAATAAAAAGGGGGAAAAAGAACCTGTAGTATGATTATTACTTTGTTGCTTCCACAGAACTCTTCTGGAATGGCAGGAGAACTTGCATGGAATTTCCCTTTGTTTTATAGGTAGGTAGATGATGATATAGGTAGGCACATAAAAATAAGTATGTATGATGATTGCATGCAAAAGGGTTTACGATACACGGAACTCTATAGAGCAACATAGATATTTGTACTGAATTCCATAACAATATTATCACAAACTTCTCCACGTTTCATGAGGAAAATGATGAGGATGACATGACGCTCTGTGCATGTAGTATGTTTAGATATTATGCTTCCAAGTTCACTCTCAGTTTATTTTTTAAGGCGAGACAGAAGAGAAGAGAAGTTTGCTCCTCTGATTCTCCTCATTCGCTCCCTAAATATTTGTTGCTGCTGCTATTTTTCTAATCATTCGCTAAAAAAAATTGTTTGTCGTGCTGCTTAAAATGAAAGTTTGTGGAGAGATGTAGCAATATGCATGGTTTTTTAATGAAAAAGTAGAAACACACGACATTCCAGCACGGACAGACAAACATGTCATATTCCATAAAACTGTTTTTCCTGCTTTTGTTCCATTTCACTTTTCATCATAATAATAACCATCTCAATAAATGATGATAAAGCCTCTTCTGCAAGACGAAAGCCCATCACATGCAATGATATCATTGATGTGATGCCACTACTCCTAAAACTCACTATTTTCCTTTTTTTATACCTATATGGCAGAGAGAACGTCTATTGCTAACTATGACGTTGTTGGCGATGCAACCACAACAGTTTTTTTTCTGTACCCATATAACCCATTTGTGAGGAGTGGAAGGCTTCTTTAGGTTTTTTTTTTTTCATTTTCTATTATCATTGTCGCTGTTACTATATAGATACTCTGGAAGTGGTTGGTTGGTTGTTTGGAATGGATTATGTGGAAGTGGACTCATTTGTTGGACTGTCAACTGCTAAGGTTTTTATCAAAAGGAGAGAAAGGAAACAGACAACGGCACCACACCACCATGCCATGCAATTGCATACCAGCAGCAGCAAGTGTTTTTTTTCTGCTTGTTTCATTCAATTCCTCTCTATCTCTCTCTAGCATGTATTCTGAGACAAGCTATATTTTTTTATAGTTTTGGTGGTGGTGCCGTGTTTTTTTCTCGAGTCCTCTGGCATTCATTATTCCAACAGGCAGAAAAAGAGAACAATTTGTCATGAAACGAATTAAGTAATGGTCTCTTTATTTTCCCTTTTTTTATGTTGCATATTCATGCTATCTGCATATGTGTCGTTTCTATATGAATATAAATTCTGTATAAATGCTTGATCACTTTCGTGACATCATCTTCTCAATCACGATAATTTTTTTGGAATATGAGCAGCAATAAAAAGTGGATGGGTGTACATATTTATTTTAACTGCCTATGTTGCACTCTTTATTACAGAATGTGTGCGTGTGTCTGCAGTGCGCAGCGCAAATCGTGTAAAAAGTTGGATGGATGCATTCATGGATTACTCTTGAGTGGAGGGAATTGGTGAGATTGGATGATCAGGGTTGCAAACAAGTAGTTCGAACGACTGTGTTGCTTTGACCGATTGATTTTTCGTAGACAAAATATGAGCTCCATTGTTTAGTTAAAAGGATTAAAAATTACAAAAGAAGGGTTGGGGTAAAAAATTTAAGTCAAAAAGATCCTTTCCTCTGAGACCCAAATATGCTCATTGACCGACAACTGAAATATTTATAGACATACAACGTTGCCACTTGTTTTCTTGTAAGTTCAGCGGTGCGCAATGTGTATGGCTGCTCCTTTTGGTTTGAATTGCATGTTTTATTTCATGGTGCATGGTATAAAGTGCTGTAGCTTTGTTGTTACACAAACTAAAACTTGACAATGAGTGGTCAACATATGTACAAAATATTTTTTATTCGTTTTTGCTACATATACTATTAATCACATGGTCATATAAGAGTAAGAAAATCTCAGCGAAACATTAGAGTGACGTAAAGCGGAGTGCATGGATGCCATTTTATGAAAAACGATTGTATTTTCTCAAGCTTTCAGTTTTAATCAAAAACCATCATCAGGAGATACTAATTGAACAAGAGATAATGTTTGTGACATTAACAAATTCTATAATTATAATACAATAATAATAATTAGTTGAGAGTTAATCAGCGAAACATTGTCAAAATTTATTATTAAAAATTGATACAAAACTACATAAGTAAATATACAATGCTTAAAAATTGACAATATTTCTATTTACATAAAAATTATTCAAATTTTAAAGCTACACTAACTGAGTCCAAATAGTTCAATATGGGCACGTTACCACTTATGTAATTTTGCTTAGCCACTTTCTTGTAAAAAATGAATGAACTTACAGTGTCATTTTAGTTTTCGCATCAGCATTTAACTTGTGATGCCATCCTTCTGCATTATTCGTTGTTCTAAGGCCCTTTTTGTCAAAATGATTCCATATATTTCTATCAAAAATCATCTTTGATCCAAGTATTGAGCATGTAGTCATGAAAACGTTCAATCTGACAATTGCTAACAGGTTTTCTTGAAACGGTAGGAGCGCTTTCATGGATTGCAATAAAACCAAGCGGAAGTGACAGTATTGACACTATGACACTTCTAATAAAAATAGTTAAAAATCTTTTTAAAATTATCAAAATGGCGGATTCAGAAGTAATGGTGATGACTGAGCAAATGAGGCGACAGCTTCATATAACAATTTGTATGTGTTTTCATGCTATAGAGATATCCACATATTGCGATGCCAAAGATGCTTACCCATCTTGTAAAAAATAAATTAACAAATGAATTTATGTAATTCAAATTTGTTTAAAATACAAGTTTTACATCTCATATTAGAACTTAACTTAATTAGTTGTATGAATTTACATCTCATATTACCCCTCGAAATACAAAACCGTTGTTAACATCTTGTAATACTTTCCAGGCATTCATTATGCATTTATTATCATGATCATGTAGTTTCACTGATACTCACTATTAGTTTTTTACTGAATTTCTCAGTCATGAAATAGCTTTATTGTGTTGGTTATGAACATGCTCGTGGATTTCTTAAAAGTTGTGAATAAGATGTTTTTATATTAGTGCAAAGCGGTTTGTGCTGTTATATAAAAATTAGAAAAGCAAGCTCGGACTGTTGCAGATCTTGTATGCATTTTGTAATATTCCTAAATGGCAACACTGTTTTTTTGACCGTCGGCGATTGAGCATTTTGTCCAAATGAAGTATGCACCTTTTTGACTTAAGATTTTGGATCGTAGGATTTCTTTTGTTCTTTTATCAGTATTGAAAACAATAGGGTAGATAATCCGGTGTCGGCGAGCGAGCACGTCTCTCTGGATGGCACTACGGTTCGAACAGATCTGTTTCTGACATGAGATATATATTGGCAAGATATTTTGCACATGTAAATTTTTGGTTACTAATAGAAATTATAACTTTCTCATCCTTCTCATAGTAGAAGTTGTTTATAGTCATAATAGAAAGTATCCATGTTAATCGTTACATTTGGAGGCAGCGCGTCGCGTGGAAAAAGATTAATGCTTAATTCAGCTTGATGGTCAAAGACCATCAGAAAAGGATTATTATATGTTTTTACAATATTCATAATATCATGTTCATTTGGAGCTAGTACTCTGCGTATAAAGTATATATACTATCAACGAAAATACAATTAGAACCTGAATATGTGCTTGATAAAATAATGCATAGGACACGTGCGCCAATAATAAATAAATGATTATTGCAGTTTGCAATTTGCATTCGATCGCAGAGCAAAACGATTGATTACAGAGGACATGATGTGTCTATGACTAATGAGCCATGTAAGCACTTAATGCATGATTTGCTCCGACGGCTTAATGAAGTATTAGATTTTCAGGTATTCATAGTTAATAAGTGATGGAGAAAGATGGACATTGCGAATTTATAAGCAAATCTATCAACCATAATATATTATGTCTAATCTGATACAATTATCAGTCTTCTAATACCAATCTTTTTTTTACAAATACACAGTTCCGTAATCGATCCGTATAAATGATCTCCTGAAACACAGGATGTTTTTG
>JAQIXW010003359.1:0-13311 GCA_034700685.1 Willowsia buskii | reverse complement strand
AAGATATATGGTTTGCATGTATCTTTAGAAGATGCATTTGAAGAAACATTTCGAATTCGTAAAATAGATCGACCTTTGAATTCAAGTTTTGAAATTATGGCTAAAAGTACTTTAAATAAGTTTGATGTTGCTCAGTTTTTAAAGAAGAAGTATATGCATTTGACTGATGCGGACATAGCTACAACTACAATTCATGAATTTGAAACAATAATAAACTTTGAAATATTCGAAAATATTGGATATCATAAAATCATGACAATCCAGCAACAAAAATATCATTGTTTTGTCATTCCAGATGACTTAAGAGTAGAACCTGTGTTTTGGCAGATAAAAACAGTGAATAGACACTGGCTTGGGATGACGTGGGCACGAGTAATGAGTAGTGGCTTATCTTCAAAGTGGGCTGAATGGTCGCTTTGGGCTAAAAAATTGAAAATCAGATTGCACGAGAAGGAGGATAAACTGAAGTATCGAGGACTGCATGAGGACAAAATTGATTTCCAAAAATTTATAGTTGTCGTGTATTTGTATGCATTGTTGTTATCTGTTAGTCTAGTGTTATTTCTTAATGAACTAGAGATAATTACAGCTGTTGCAAATTTGCTTAATAATTTTTGGTGTTCCATGAAACTTTTACGTGTGGCAATGGAGGATGTTTCATATTGTAAACTTAAATTATTGGGATGGTCTTCACAGAAGTGTATATATTGCGTAATCCGTTTAAAAACACGTAGATTTTTTCAAGTGATGAAGCCTAAAAAATGTTTGCATTACTTTTAAGTGTAATTTTTTAAAATGTAAATAAATAACTAGTGTGTACCAATATACGCATTTGAACAATAAATTTAACACTTAAAGAGAAAAATACAATTGTTAAACCTAACCTATATAAATTGATTATGTAGAAACACTTTGCTTGTGAGGTATAAATAAAGATGATATAGAAGAGAGAGGTTTAAAGTTTGAAGACATTTAATTTTACTCAAATTTCTCCCTAAAAATATCACGTGCTTGCATATAGTCAGGCATTCAGTTGGTCAAGTTTTTATTGCGAGTACCTCATAAGTAAAACCGAAGCCAATGCGGATTTGGCTTTCTTCCAGACATTCAAGCAATGTTAACCAAATATTGTCTGTATTGTAATGATAAAAAGTTTTAGAAGTACAAATTAGAAACTACATTATGCATGAACATGTGAAGCAAAGTAGTAATTTGACATGCTAAGCCTAATCACGTATACGACCATCAAGAACAAAGCTGTGGCTTTTTTTTATCGTTTTGTAACATCTAAAAATATCACGAATTGTGTAAGGTGAAAGCAATGCGTATTATCCTGCATTTGACACAACTTATGTAAGTAATCTCTTGCAGTATCCACTTACTTTCACTCCAGACATCCAACAAGACATTCTTCACACAACTTTATAATAAACTTTTGCTATTTGTTTGATTATATGTGTTGGCTTTTGTTGATGCCAATTTTTCCAATAATAACATGATTTTGCAGACTGAATGAAATGAAACTCTTTCTCCAATCTTTTTTTAAAATTCTTTTATTATTTGCTCGTCAATCTTTTTCCAAATGATAGTTGGTAATGAACTGTTATAGTTTTTTATTGACAACTTGACATTAAAACAAGGACTCATGGAAAAAAGAAAAAACAATGCGATACAAGATACAATATCAATAAAAGATCATCTCCAAATTACATTATGAAATATGGCAGTTATGCACCTGATTTTTTATCAAGTGTATAGATTTTTGAAATATTCAGCATTTCAAATTTTTCTTTAGACATATTTGGCTGGCATTCAGGAAGGCGGGAAAACCTAACAGTGACAGTAATAGCTGATAGGGTCAAAATTTTAAAAAAACGAAGAGTCCACTCATGTTTTGCTCTACTTTGTAAAACTTTTGTTCATACATATCAATTAAATGAGAATAACATGAGTGTATGCTTTAAATAGGTAATTTTAAAGAAAAAAATAACCAAAAGATATAATGATCAGATGAAACATTATAAATTTTCTATCCCATAAAAATCAGATAAACAATACTTTAGAGAGTTTATGTATTTAAAACGTGTTGGTCATGTTGAAATACAAATAGTTTATCAAAAGTTTGCTTTGAATATTTCTAATTTTTTCTTTAATTTGGGGTCTTAGCACGCAGACAATCTGTTTGTTAATCCAATCCTTATAAATTCCTATTATTATTTGATATGCTACCATCATCTAAACGGCTGTAGATTATACTTAAAAAGAATACACCTTACCAGGTAATTTATGTTTACAAGTCATAATTTGAAACTCATTTCTTACAATATGGACAAACTAAAGTCTAATTAAACCCATAAGGCCCTTTATTTGTAGCAAATCACACGCTTTGAGGTAGTTAAGATTCGAAAAATTGATACAGAGTTTTAGCACTTAGCAAAATATTCAGGATGATATCATGACATTTAGTTGAATGACGCATTACTGAACTATACGGAAAGGAGGTTTTTGCTCCGAGCTAAATGCATAAAGCATTTCTTTGTTTCAATTTCTGTCATCTGTAGAAATATTCAAATATGCATTCCAGTAAAAATTTAGATAAAATTGGGTGCATTTATTACTTTACGATAGTACTTTCAGCTGCCAAGTTTTCCCTCAAGCAAAAGCCAAATCCACTGCTTCCACAAACGCTTACGTTAGGGATAGAAGCGCACAATGAAAAGTATATTTTAAATTTTCATTCCCTTTCCAATCTGAAACTAGATTCGACATCATTTGATATGCCTTCTGTGAGACAAGTTGTAGTCAGCAAAATATTTGACCAAGTGGTACTCATCGAGTCGCAAAATGTTTTTTTTCCAATTCAAAAAATTCACACAACCCTTTAATCTAATTTTTTCTCCTGTCTATAATAAAGCAAGAACAAACCAGCTTGTAATTTACAATTACCTACCATTTGCTCTTAACTATAATACGGTACTTTTGCTACTTTCAGTGAACCACAAAATAAAAGGGCATGATCCCGATTTAGGCATTTTCAAGAATTTTCCTCTTACAAAACTTCTACTATATAAGGACAAAACGGGACAGTTTAATTCGTTTCATATTATATGCTCAGGGTATTGTAAAAATCAGAGAAGAAAACGATATCATTTAGAAAATAATTTCAGACCGATCTTAGATCCACCCAATTTGCACAAATACTTGTACTGGAATGCTGAAGGAAAACTTATTAAAACATCACTCAAACATAACCCACAAGAATTTACGATGCACAACATTTTGATAGGACGCGTATTTGTAAATGATCGACATATATGCGATCGACTTTTTTCGGGTTTGTTTGAAATGCAACATTGGGGCAAAGATTTACTAGGAGCTATAGTATTTGCCAGTGCACACAATTTCACTTTAGATTTGCTTTCGGACCAAATTTTGGAAGACACCAAAAAGCTGGAAAAATTAGCTAGGCGTGGAGACGAGTTTATCAAAATTTCTATTCTGAACCCAAGCTTTAGACATAAAGATCAGAACATACCCTTGGAGGATTTCCATGGGTATAATTTCATATCGACAAGAAGTCTTCGTCCAATATACTGTAAGCTGTTGGGTCGCTTCGATGATGCCCTTACAAAATATAAAGTGTGGACAGAAGGATTTTCTGAAGAAGTTTGGATCATTATTCTTTTAGCAGTAACTGTCCCGGCTGTCCTGATTTCTAGTATAACAAATGTACAAGGATTTTTTAAAACCTGGCTTCAAACATTCAGTGTTTTTGTAGGACAACAGCTGCCAACTCCACCTGGAAAGTTCAAAGTTTATGCTGGTATCATGATTGGAGGTTTTTTAATTTGCAATCTGTATGGTAACACAATAACCAGTCTTGTGACAGTGCACATTCCTCCAAAAATATTGGGTTCTCTAAAGCAAGGCTTACAAGAAGGCTACAAGGCTTTGTTTATTCCAAAGGTGTATGGTGGTGGACGCATATCTTTAAGAGATGCATTTGAAGAAACATTTCGAATCCGTAAAATCAATAAAACTTTAAATTCAAGTTTTGAAATATTGAGTAAAAGTACTTTGAACAAGTTAGATATTGCTGAGTTTTTAAAGAAAAAGTATTTTCATTTGACGAATGCGAACACAGCTTCAATAAAAGTTCATGAATTTGAAGCACTCATAAATTTTGAAATATTTGTAATTAGTGGACTTAATAAAAACATAACAGCCCAGCAATACAAATATCATTGTTTCGTCATTCCAGATGACTTAAGGTCAGAACCTGAATTTTGGCAGATAAATACAGTGAGTAGACACTGGCTTGGAATGACGTGGGCGAGAGTAATGAGTAGTGGCTTAACATACAAGTGGAATGAATGGTCTGTCTGGGCGGAAAAATTAAACATCTGGTTGCACGAAAAAGAGGATAAACTGAAGTATCGGGGAATTCATGAGGACAAAATTGATTTTCAAAAATTTATAGTTGTCATGTATTTGTATGTATTGCTGTTATGTGTTAGTCTTGTGATATTTCTTTATGAGCTGGATAAAACTATAGTAGTTGTAAATATGTGCACTACTTTTATGTATTCTATAACATTATTGCATGTCGCAACTGCGGATTTTTTGTATAGACAGTATTGCCAACTTAAATTATTACGATGGAAACTTGTCATAGTTTGTGGAGAAGTGTTTAAATTGCGTAATCCTTTTAAAAAGACATAGTTTTCTCAAGTGATGAAGCACTAAAAATATTTGCACTACTAAATTTCATTAAGCGTGTTGTCAATTAAAAGCTAATGTTTTGGGATTTATTATAAAAATAGCTGTTTAAAGAAAAATGTGCGTATTTTTTTTTACTTTATGAGCTATCATGAAATGAAACTTTATAAATACTCAACTGATATCGATTACGAATAAATTTATGTTAAAATCTTTATTTTAAATCATCGTAAAGTCGTTTTCCAACATACAAAAAATATGAAGAATTGTATAAGATGAAAGCGAAAGGAATGCTAACTTTTCTGCATTTCTCATCAGTTTCATAAGTAGGAAGTTCCTACTAGGAACTTTCCTTTTGCTTTTCACTGACTGAACATTACGTGGCTTTCAAGCAGTTTCTTGTTACATGATTTCCTTTTTATAGAGTTGCAATGACGATTTATGCTAATTTCAGACATCACATGAAGGTTGTACACATCTGTTCATTATTGATAATCTCCCTTTGGATTTGTTTGATTATATGATGCGTGGGCTTATTCCGTAAAAATTAGTGGATGCAAATTGTCACAATAACAAAATGCTTTCGTGCGTAGACACACTTGCGATTATGAAGTATTTTTGAACTTTTAAATAAAACACATATAGAAGAGAGTGGTTCTGAAAATAAGTTTGAAGACTTTGAGACTTACTCAAATTTCTCCCTGAAAATTGCACGGGCTTACCGCTAGTCAGCCACTTTTTTATTGTAAAAATTCTGCAAAAGAGAAAGCAGCAGCATATTCAGTGAACCTAAGCTAATGTGATTTTTGCTTTGTTCCAGACACTCAAGCAATGGCAACCAAGTTTATATATCTTCTTTAATGGATCAAAGAATTACTGGTTCATCTAGTTACCTTAACATTTTACTTAATGCATTAAAAATAATCTCTAAATATTGTGATTTAGAGATTATTTTTAATGCTATACATTTTAATTAATATTTATTGAAATTAATAAATTTTAAGTTCATACTAAATCTTCACCATCATTATTACTCACAGATTGAAATGAAAAACAGCGAATCAAGGGCAATTGATCCCGTTGGATTTTCCACCGGGATATTAAATGTAGCCTTAAATATCTCTTGCTCTCTCTCTCTTTACTTTGTGTATTAATGAGAGTTATAAATATTTTTTGATAGAAAAACAGCTTCAACCAAAGAAACACAAGCCTGAGTCTGCAAACTAACTAAAGTAATCCCTATATAATCAGTCATTACAAAGATTTCAGTCTACTGTCTTTATATAACATCATCTAAGAAATTTAACCAGCTATGTTCTTTTCATGATGTTGTGCAAAAAAATAAATCATTGGGAATTCCGTACACAAAAGGAGCGCATACTAAAACATAATAATTTAGCAAACGACAGCAATTTGTAGTGGTTGAAGCGTTTTTCACTCATTTTCCAGATTTCTCTCATTAACAAAATAATATTCCAAATCTTTGACCTTCTACATTACCTATTCTTATACTTCTTTTCATTCCAATTTGAAGATTCTAATTCTCAATGATGCAAGGTTTTAGTTTTTGGTGTTTCATTGAAGCGACGCGAAAGAAGATAAAAGAGATCAAGTGAATAGTCGCATTATTTTTGGTAGGCTATGATATTTCAAGTATTTAAAGGCCTCAAAATATACATAAAAGGAAACTAAGTTGTTAGATATTAGTCGCAAAAGTAAATTCATCTTAATTAATCAACATTTCATTACCTGAGTAAAAATTCTAATTTAGTTTTTTAGTCTAATAAGCAAAGTAAAAACAACTATAAATAAGAGTTTTCATTATTACAATAACTCAGCATCACCAACATTTTGAACACGCACAAATACTCTGTCAAGAAAACTTAAAATGTAAAAATAGTAAATAGAGTATATCAAACAGTACATTTGGGCAATTTTTTTTGTATAAATCGTCAAAAGAATTGAAATATTAGAAAATTGTGAATCTCATGTGCATTGACAAATAGACGGAGAATGAAAATCACGCTTGTTTTGCGTACGATTATGATTTTAAATTTCTGAAAGTCAGCTTTTTCAGCTATAGATGATAAGAGTAACGTACATGTAGAGAAATAGTAAGTTATTCAAGCCAAGTACTGAAGACACCACTTGTGTAATTTTTGAAACATGTCTAAATTATAAAACAATCAATCAGTACATTTTTACAACCGGGTGAAATTTTAACTGTGGAAAGTATTTCTCACTAGTATTGCAGGAAATCCGAATTCTCGTTTTGCATCCTTCCCTTTTTCACGGCAACTCGTAAGATGTCGCGTAGTAGTGTACGGTTAACCTAAACATCATACAATCTATTAATAGCATTAGTTTATAATTCAGATATTCATTCAATTACCAGCATTTCTGCAATCGATGGAATTAGCAGACTCCGAATCTCTTTCATTTCAGCATATCCTTGTCAGCATTTGCAGAATTTTCATTTGACAACAGGAATATATTCCCAATAATACGACAGGCATTCCCTAAGAAAACAGGACTAAAATATATGTCATCTAAGGGCCTGTGTAGTCGTTTATAAGTTGTAGTAACTTACCCAATCCAAATAAATAGAATTGTAGAAATTCTCGCCTCACCCCAAAACCAAACACATTTGTTGTCAGCTTTTCATTCATGCAGATTCCTGAGACAAGCATCCTACTTGTTGATGTAACAGTCACATAGAGATGAGAAAGGATAACAGCTTTGTATAAAATCCGCGGAAGAAAAGATGAAAGAGAAAGTGATACTGCAACAACGTTTTTTGATGTCGCTGTGAAAAACTAAATAAATTATTTGGTATTCTGTAAAGAAAAAGAAAATACTTATATTACTAACCAGGCACTACAAATTAAGAGGACATGATCCTAATTTAAGCATTTTCAAGAATTTTCCTCTTACAAAACTTCTTCTATACGAGGACAAAACAGGACAGTTTAATATATTACACACAATTTGCTCAGGATATTGTGAAAACGAAATGACAAATAATTTTACCAATAATTTCAGTTGGATTCTAGATCCACCCAATTTGCACAAGTATCTCTTTTGGAATGCCGGCGGGAAACTTGTTAAAACAGCACCACTCAAATATAAGCCCTACGAATTTATGATTCATAAGTCATTGACACGACAGGTTACTGATAATGTACGACATATATGCGATCGACCGTTCTCGGGTCTGTTTGAAATGCAACATTGCAGCAAAAATATATTGGGAGCCATTGCATTTGCGGATTTGCACAATTTCACTTTACATTGGCTTTCGGGTCAAATCTTGGAAGACATTAGAGAGCTGGAAATATTTGCAAAAAAGGGAGGCGAGTTTATTACAATTTCTAGACAGGATCCAAGCTTTAGACATAAGGGTCAGAACATACTGTTGGAAAATTTTCACAGCTTTACTTTTATAACGACTAGTAGCAGTCGTGCAATATATTGCCAACTGCGGGATCGCTACGATGATGCGCTTACAAAACACAAAGTGTGGACAGAAGGATTTTCCAAGGAAGTTTGGATCACTATTATTTTAGCGATAACAATCCCGGCTATTCTAATTTTTAATATACAAGGAAGGCATGGATTCTTTAAAATATGGCTTCAAACATTCAGTGTTTTTATCGGACAATTTTCTTTTTTATTTGAACAGGTAGTTACCTGTTCAAATAAAAAAGAAAATTGTTTACGCTTGGATCATGACTGCTGGTTTTTTAATTTGTAGTTTGTATGCTAATACAATAACCAGTCTTGTGGCAGTGCACGTTCCTCCAAAAATATTGGGTAGTTTTAAACAAGGTTTAGAGGAAGGCTACAAGGCTTTGTTTATTCCAAAGGTGTATGGTCGTGGACGACTGTCTTTAGAAGATGCGTTTGAAGAGACATTTCGAATCCGTAGAATAAATCAACCTTTAAATGCAAGTTTTGAAATATTGAGTGATAGTAATATAAACAAGTTGGATATTGCTGAGTTTTTAAAGAATAAGTATTTACATATTGTGCCAGATTCGGGCATAGCTTCAATAACAATTCAGGAATTTGAAGCCATGCTAAATTGGAAAATATTTGTAAGTAGTGGATATAATACAAACATAACTGCCCAGCAACAGAAATTTCGTTGTTATGTCATTTCAGATGACCTAAGATCAGAACCAATATTTTGGCAGATAAATACATTGAATAGATACTGGCTTGGATTAACGTGGGCGAGAGTAATGAGTGGTGGCTTAGCATCAAAGTGGGATAAATGGTCGCTTTGGGCGGAAAAATTGAAAAAAAGATTGCATGAGAAAGGGGATAAAGTAAAGTATGAGGACCAAATTGACATTAAAAAATTTAGAGTTATTATGTATTTGCATTTATTTTTGCTATGTATTAGTCTTGTGATATTTCTAAATGAGCTGGATAAAACTGTTTCAAGTCTTTGCAATAGTTTTTGGCATTCTGTAAAATTATTACGAGGCGCAATCTCGGATGTTTTGTATAGACAGTATTGTAAGCTAAAATTATTGAAATGGAGACTTGTCTTGATTTTAAAAAAGTGAATAGTATATAGTAAGGAGTACATTTGAGCACTATTTTTTTAAATTGTTAAAAGAATGGAAACTTTGTGGAGTGTTCAAATTAGTTATTGGTGGAAAATCTCCCTTAAGTGTTCCTAACTACTTTATGGACCTCAGTACAGTTAAAACAGTACTTGGCGACATGAACTCCCAATTAAAATGTATAGGTAACTTTAAGAAAACCTAGCATGCCCGGATCAGTTTTTAATAGATTGCCAAAGCCGATTACATTTAGAAAATCCTTTAAAGTTAATTTTATATTGCATCTACTTAAATACTTGTAAAAAGAATTAACAACATTAGCTAATAAGAATGTAACCGGACATAAAAATCCTTACAATATTGTTTATCTTAATAAATTGATATTCTTAAAAATATCTAAATGCGGTCAAATGAGATGGTAAGAGTAAAGTACAACTTTTCATATTCACCCCCCATATCGTAGAGAATTAGTAAGCTTTTCAAGCCAAGTATTGAAGACAGCAGTACTGTATTTTAATTTTAAATTAAATTTTTTGATGGTAATATTTCGAAATTCAGAATTTCATTCAATTACCAGCATTTCAGCAATCTTTGAAACAAGCAGCATCCAAATCTCCTTCGTTTCAGCATATCCTTGTCAGCGTTTTGGAGTATTTCCATGTGTCATGTGTCATGCAAGCAAATGCATAGTCGTTTATAAGTTGTAGTAACTTACCCCATCCAAATAAATTGAATTTGAGAAATTCTCGCCTCCTCCCAAAACCAAACACGTTTGTTGTCAGCTTTTCATTCATGCAGATTCCTGGGACAAGTATCCTACTTGTTGTTGTAACATTCACATGAAGATGGGAAAGGATAACAGTTTTGCATAAAATCATCTGAAAAAAGGATGAAAGAGAAAGTGATACTGCAAAAAAAGTTTTTTTTTGATTTTGCTCGGTAAACTAAATAAATATTTTGGGACTCTGTGTAGAAATGAAACAAACACTGAATTATGTTGAATAAATGCAACAGTTGGCTCGCAGAGGAAGCCCTTTTCTCTTAATTTAAGAACAATATTTTACTTTCCTTTCTGTTTTTCTCACATTTCCTTCGTTTGACTTTTGAAGCATCCCAAATTCAGTTTCTCATAGCGTACCAGTAGAGCGACCCGAAAGAAGATAGAATTGGGAAGAGGTGGCAGTCGGAAGGAAAGAAAAGTGAAATGTTAAATTGTAAATAAAAGCTTCCCAAGTGCTTCGTATGAATGGGTCTACAATCGCATTGGAAAACGTGAAGCTATTACTATTAACAATTAATGCCAGCTTACTCCACAATTTTAAGTCTTCTCCAAAAAACGCGTAGACGCGTTTCAATTACGTTACGATACTATAAAATTACATTAAATCAAATTAAAATTACAAAAAACAATCTACAAAAAAATTATACAAATTTTTTTTCCAGCACCTTTGCACACTCGGAATGGTTTGTTTGGAATCCTCGTGACCACGTTCCATTCTTAAGACATTCACGATACGCATAACCTAGATCTTTTGATCCTGCCACGGTTGGTGGCCAAGACTGATAATTCCAGAGTTAGATACTGTGGCAGCCAGCTTAGCAATTTGCCAGTCGCTCAGAAGTTGTGTCACATTGCCCATCATACTATTAAGTAAGCTAGGGAGTAATGAATTTACTCTCATTAATGTGGAGATTTATAGCTCGTATCTGGTGAGGATATTGGTGCCAGGCACATTTTCACTTTCACTTTTTTTCACCGATGCACTGCTTTCACTTTCGGTTTCTGTTGATGATTGTAGTTGAGACATTTTATGTACAGGTGCATGTAGAGATCATACTGGGAATAAAGCTTTGTTCCGAGTCAATAGAGAATAGATCTGCTTTCCTCTAGATATTTTTGTGAACTGGCGGTGTTTCATGATGTGGTTCATACTGTCTTTGATATTTGAACAGGAAGCTTCTTAAGCACAAGTTAGGAACTACCATAATATGCAAAGGTAGGGAAACTTAAGTATTCGCTTGACAAATAGAGTTAAGTCACGTTCATGAGCATCGAGAAGAAAGCCAATAATTTGATTATCATTTTGTAACATCAAAGATATCACGGGTTGTGATAGGTGAAAGTAATGAGGATTGTACTACATTTGACATCAGCTCTACAAGTATTCACTTTCTTTTGATTTTCACTGAAAGAACACCACGTCGATTTTAAGTTGTTTCCTGTTGCATGATTTTGTAATTTTATTTTTAATATTGCAGTATCAATTTATTATCATTCCAGACATGAAAAAGAGATTCCAGACATATGGATATAATCAAGCTTTGGATTTTGTCTGATTTTATTATGCGTAGGCTTTCACCACTCCGTGGAAATTTGTTGATGCAAATTGTCGCAATAACAAAAATGATTTTGCATATACGCTTACTATTATGAATTATTGGTGCTTTAACATATAAGTGAAATTTATATGTAGAACATTATGTAATCCTCCCTATAACTATATGATTGATAGTATGACACCCACAAAAATCCTTTTAGTTCCATTGACAATTGCGGATTATCAAAAACATCAGTTTTGAGAGTAAAATTGAAAGAAGCCGTGAAAGCTTTGAGATTTACTCAACTTTCTCCCTAAAAATGTATGTGTTAAGTCTAGCATTCAGTTGGCTAGGTTTATTATGTCCTTCTGGAGAAAAGAAAGCAGCAGATCTGCAGAACATGATGCGCTGCTGCTTCTGCTTTACTCTAGACATTCAATCAATGTAACCAACTAACCAAGTACTTACTGTAGTCAACCATATAAAATTGATGACCCAAATTTCAAATAAAAATTTGCTTTCTTATTTTATCATCATCTACATTTCCATATGAACTATCAGCGATTAATCGCCTTCCTTCTACAATTAGTTATTCAAGATGCGCAGATAAGCTAATACTTAATAGCAAAATGCAAAGAAATGATCTCAAGATCAATAATTATCAATATTTAAGCATGATTCAGAATTACATTTTTTTACTTAACTTCTCTCATTTTTTTGCTTCTACCAAACAGCTACTGTTTGTATTTGCCTAGATGTTAGCTATTCCATTGTCTCATTAGCACTCTTTCTCCTTTTATCTTACGACATCAGAGTTTTCCTAACAATTATTTTCAAAATTTACATATATTTATTAACATTATTAATAAAAAAGCTCAACTTTTCAAAAATACACAAAGCATTGCAAACTTTCTCTACACATATATATTTATGTACATATATATTAATTTGCAAATATTCATACCTTTTGATCAAAATTTACAAAAAAAACATATTGTCATTTTTCATCCACACGCGATTTTTTATATCTGTTCATGTAACCCAATCAAGTATCCATTTTAACACGCCATAAAAATCATCTCACTATTCCAAAAAGTTGTTTTTTATTGAATCCTGTAACAAGCCTAAAAGCTAATCAGTTCACCGGAAAAATGTTGCACAAGCCTGAGATCAACAAAGGCTTACAGTAAACTGACAACATGTAAAAATGTTATTTTTTTATCCTGTTGCTTCTTCACTCCATACAAATTTATCCAACATGAAAAAAAAATAAGTAAAAAGCAGAAAATATATACATATATTTTATTTTTCATGTTGCTTACAAAAGTATGATCCAATTTGTATCCTGTTATTTCGCTTAGCTGCTCTTATCACCTTTTAAACTTCAAATCTATTTTATTTGGATGATGAAAGCAAAAAAGTAAAAAAACTTTTTGCTAACATGTTTACAGAGAGTGACATCGCAGAAAAAATTGCAAATATATTCGCGAAAAATATATATTTCATAAATGTCGATTTCATGAAGACCATCCATTCGATCCGTACATTTTCTTGAGTAACAACCTACTCATAAGTTGATCTTAAATATTTTAATTATTATTTTCTCTGAAAAAATTAGTAAGCATTTTAAATATTTGGAAATGTCTTGCCGCAGAAATACAAACAAATTGATTACAGTAGAATGTGACAAAAAGCCGGA
>JAQIXW010003358.1:0-13315 GCA_034700685.1 Willowsia buskii | reverse complement strand
AAGAACATTTTCGAACTTTAATTTTAGTCGAGTTGGTCATTTGATCAGTTGTAAAAGTCAAAAGTGAGTCAGCAGTTTTAATTGTTGACTTGTTAATTGTAGATTAAAAATTAGAGGAGAGTTAGAGAGTTCAGTTGATAAGATGGCGTCGTCAATAAATCTTTCGAAGAGTCAGACTTTTTGCGAAAGTTGTAAGGTCGCGTGTGGAAGGCGGAAATGGTTCGCCCATTTGACAAGCCCTTCACATCTTATCAACAGCCAAGAGAGGTTTGTGGGGTGGGGGAAGAAGGAGAAGCAGAGGAGTGTCGTCGTTACCTCCAACTTTCCACTTGTGGATTCCAAGTCTGGAGGGGGAACAGCTGACAAACCCTCCAAACGGAAATTGGGGAAGGAAGAGCCATCCGGAGTGGTGAAGCTGTTCGGAGAGATGAAAGTCAAGGGACTGGGCATCGCAGACTTCGTTTTTTGGGAGGAAGATCCTCTTGTCGGGGTTATCCAGCTGGAGACGAAGTAAGTTCGTGGCTTTTGAATGGAGGGAAAGGAGGGTGGAGGTGCAGAATGAATTAATGTAGATAATTTTGTGACAATATTTTAGAATTTATGTTTTCGTTTTATTTTTTTTTTGCAGGAGAATGGCTTCGAAAACGATAAGCAAGTTTGGGGGGAATTGTTCGAGCAATGAGCCTGCTAGGATTAAACTTAAAGGTGCCGGTGGCGGAATTATTCGTCTGAGGAAAATGACGACATTTGGGGCTTTGGAACGTGAGTTTACGCCAATGAACGATAACATGGCGGTGTAATCGTTCATAATTAATCTTTTTAATTATTTAAAATAATAGCATCGTTGAAAGTTAAGTAAAGCCTTAAATTGATGTGTTTTTTATTTTAAATTTTAGTGATGGAAATTCTTCCGGAGAGGGCGAGGATCCTTCCCCTGCCATCAGAGGAACCTGATGATAAGGAGGTGAAGCAGGCTGTTGACGATGATATCAAGGTGGACATCAGTGTCAGGGAAGAACCTTCAGTGCAGCTACCACAGAATGACCAAGATGAGAAGAAAGACCTGCTGTTTCCAGCATTCACTCCGTCATCGCAGTTCCTTGATTCGAGGAGTCGCTTTTTTTGCGAGATTTGCGAAAGCGACTGGGCGAAGACTGAGTGGGTGTGGTCGTTCCACTTGAGAAGCAAATTCCATTTGGTCAAGAGCCAAGCAAAGTTTAAGAACTGGGGGGAGGAGGAAAAGGAGAGGAGTGTTCTTGTGCTTTCGAACTTCCCACTCATGGATTCAGAGTGTGGAGGGGGAAGAGCTGGGAAGTCCTCCAAACAGCAACAGGACACATTCGGAGTGATGGATCTTCTCGAATTAATTGAAGACGGAGGACGCCACATTACAGACTTCACTGTTTGGGGGAAAAAGCCTTTCGTTGGAGTGGTCCAGTTGGAATCCAGGTAAGTGCTTAGCTTGTAAATGGAGGTGATGGAGTGATGGAGGCGTAGTTTTGGAATGAAGGGGAGCAGATTCTAAAATACCTTTCTATTCTTTATTTTTGTGAAGGAGAATCGTTGATAAGCTGTTAAAGAAGTTTGGAGGGAGTAGCTCCACCGGTAGACTTGCTCGAGTTGAACTGGAGGGTCAGCGTTTCGTTCATCTTCGGAAGTTTCGAGATTTGGAGGAGGCTGCGGATGAGAAGTTGTTTGTTGAGGTGCATGCCAGAGGAGAACGCTCCGTCAAACTGTTAGGTGATCGCGATAAGGATGAAGGAGAAACCAAAGATGAGGAGCCTGCAGCAGGCGCTTCCCCTCAAAATGACATCAAACCCAGTGAGCCTATGAAGGCCCCCGAAGCTCCACCGGAATCGGATGGGAAGGTCACGCCCACAGATATTTGGCGAAGGGACTTTGAGAGGGCCTGGGGTATTCTGAGAATTTGCCGAAAACGAGTCACTGCAGCAGCTGTAATGCTCCAACACCTGCGAGACGTGCTCCAAGAAGCAGAACTTGGAATCCAGGCTGTCTTCTTCGGCCCCTTATTCCAGAAACTGAGGAACGGAGTTGGAAGCGATCAGAGTCAGGTGCTCGTGAGGATCTTCAAAAAAGAAGCGTACGACGAGCTGCAGTTAAGTGAACTGCTTTTGAGGACTTTGGGTTCCCACGAGAGCTTCGAGGTGGGCAAGGACTTGACTGAGAAGATAACCTATCTACCGGAGCAGCTACAGTTTAAGGTCATCACGGACAAAGGATCCTGTGTGGAGGGAATGCTCCATTGCTTGCAAGCCTACCTGTGCGAGTTCGACCCACGACTATACCCAATGCTTATGCTGATGCGCTATTGGGGCCACCTCAACCGTCGGCGATTTATGACGCTGTGCAGCGAAACGCTTCGAGAGAGGATGTGCCTCCCATTCCCGAACTGCCTCGATTGGCTAGTGATCCTGTACATGTGTCGCAAGAAGATCATCCCAACCGTCCGTGACATCCAAGCTAGACCCCATAGTCGATTCGTGGATGAGGAGACAGGCGTCGACATCGGGTTTCATTGGGACCCCGACTTCGTGACTGAGTGGAAGGCGAAAAACAAGAATCGCCGTCTCTCCCCCGAGAAGGTTGACTTGGCAGCGTTGGCATTGTTTTTTGAGGTGCTGGCGTTCTACGGAGTGAACGCTGGGAAGTCGTGCGTCCTCAACACACGCGATGGGGAGGCGATTCCATGGGCTGAAGCGATGAAGGGGAAAGATCTCTCGAACCTCAGCAAACTGTCAAAGGAGGAGATCACTTTGATGAGATCTGTGCACCAGACAAGCGCCGAGTACGTGCCTCCATCTCTCCTAAAATCTGGAGAAGAGCGACTAGACCTTCAGCCGAGAGATGTCTACATGCTCCATCCTCTCATGCCTCATTGGACCATATGGCTCCCAGACGACATCATGGTCACGTTCAAGATGATGGGCGACACGGCGATAAAGCTGGAGCAGTACATTAAGGCAGTTACTTCAGCGACTGGACTGGAGACCGCAAGGACGTTGGCGTCGGTGTTGAAGTGTCCTCGGCCTGTGCCCCTCCTCTCAACTGCCTTCCTCCATCTTTTCACCTCCAAGGAGAAAACTGCTGGCAACTCGAAGAAAGCGAAGAAAGGAAAGGGAACGCCTTCAACTTCAAAATAAATTTCGACTTGAACCTCCATTCAATGAGTACCGCATAATGGACGGTTATCTGATGTAATAATTAATTGATTTGTTGTTGAAGTTATTTTATTGGTTTATGTGGTGGTTGCAATTAAAAGCTGTATGCATATGCATCATTTAAAAAAATACATTTAACTAAAATATATTTAATATTGTGGGACATTTAATTTTAATTTTATTATGACAGCGTTTTTCGGATGAATCAGTGATTTCATGTTTTCCAGCTAATAATTTAATGTTGGAAATAAATAAACCCATGAAAATAGAAAGCTTTGCATGACAAGGAGCGTGACAGTTTTATGAAAGAATAAATTAAATGTTCCATTCAGCAAAGACGAGTAGTTTATTAGTTGTGAGTAGCCCAATGATAGAAAACTGAAGTTACAATTAGAATAAATCAATTTGTGAAGCTACTACTACTCTGAAAACTTTCTCTTTAAAAAACATAATTGGTGCATGAGTAATTAATCAATCCATTATTTACCTAACTCTTCAATTAATTCATTCGAGCCCCATATGTTGGAGTGCCAATTTATAAACATATAAACAGATATACTCAATTAACTAGAAAACAGAGTAACTTCGCGAATCAAAAGACAATGGCTCATTTATTAGCGGGTTCCCCACGGGGTGTAGACAAGCGCTCGTCCTGACGACCTCCACTCCTCCGTCATTTTCTCAGACGCCTGCAAATGAAAGAATTCAAAATAAAATACAAGTTGTAATTCAAACTTTTAATTATTTTCCATTAATCAAATCTCTGAGTGCCCCTTACCACAAAACGGTGGTGTAACTGGAGTGACTTCAATTTAGACATTTTGAGAAACACAAAATAGAATGCCAAGTCGGAGATGAGAGGTGGATGGGATGAAGCGGCTGAGTAATTCTTGGGAGCATTCCACGCCTCTTTTAACGACAGCGTGGCCAAATCTGCAAATAAATTAAAGCGATTAATATCAGTTTCCCATTGGTCAATAATAAACAACATTTAAAAGTTTAAATACTCACTCTCCAAATTATTAAGAGATGGAAGGCGCTCAGAATGAAGTTCCAAGTTCTCCCAAAAGTCATAATTCATCCGAAGACCTTGGACGATTTCAAAAGGTGCGCCAATTAAAATGCTGTCCCAAAAGTCAGAATTGAGGTCAGGTTCACTTCCAGCGACTTCCAGGCCCAACCATGTCAGCTGCTTCAATTCCATGAAAATATACTTGAGTCCAGAGGTGTGTTCCATGGAAAGTGTGACTTCCAACTTGGTCAAGTTTGGGAAGGTCATTTGCAGCTGCTGAACATTTTGAACTTCCAAGCTGAGCGTGTAATTGGACCAGTCCCTGCACCCATAATCCTCATCGACTACCTCCACATTGAGGGCCTGCACGGTGGGAAATTTCGAACCTTCAGTCCACTTTTCGAACATTAATCTAGTCTGACTTGCGATTGTTAGGTACTTGAGGCTCGGGAGAAATTCCTGCAGGGAGAAGACTCCATCGTCCAGTTCGCAGTGAATGGAGCACAGGTGCAGTGCGCGCAGGTACTTCATGACCGGAAATTGAAGAAAAGTCGGATTCCTTTCACGAACAAGGAGGTGCATTCCATAGATGAGGAGAAACTGAAGAGAGTCCTTCAAACCGTCCAGCACCTGAAACAGGAGCCCTTCCTGGAATGGAGTACGGGGAACAGTCAGGAAAAGTTCTTTTAAATTCGGGAGCCTGTTTCTGACAAGGAGTCCTTCCAAAATGTCACCAGACATGGAGCATCTCAATTCCAGTTTCGTCAACGTAGAGGGAAGAGACAGGTGCTTGCAGGATTCCGGAATATTTGGAAAATTATAATCCATTCCAACGATTTCGAAAGTGGTGAGTGGTGGGCTGTCGGCAAGCAGCGAATGGAGGAAATGAGCGAACGCCAAATTTCCCATTAATTTTTCTTCATCGCCCAAATTCTTCAATTTGATATTCCAGCAGATCACCCTCAGTTTTGACAACTTTGGAAAGGTCACTCTTGGAAGAATTGATGTGAAGGAGGTGCCCTTCATCGGGAAATACATCGTCAGTGCCAAAAGCTCATCCGCACATTCCCTCCAGCATCGCGAGAGACTTGCCACGTTTTCGTCACGGAAGAAGGTAGCCCAAAGAGTTAAGTTGAAAGTTGGAGCGGTTGGGTGGGACACCATGGCGTCCACAACTTGGTCCAGTAGCTTGCCATCCATCTTGACGAAAGTACTTGCGTTGATGGAGTTGAAACTGTTCAGAACTGGCTGAAAGAGAGGCTCCTTCCTCCTTCGGAGTAGTCGAGTCACAGAATCCTTCCAGGTAGAATTGACAAGACGAATTTTGCAAAGTGAAGGTCGGTCAATGGCACCGCTTTCCTGGAGGAGGGCGTGCTCCAGAATTATCTCGCGTAACTGTCAACGAAAAAAAAATTATTATGATTATGGGTAATTGTTGAAAATTTAGAGGAATTCTTTGAACCTAATTTATCGGTTAAAAATTTACCATTTCGTCATTGAAAACTTTCTCCTCTGGACTGCACACCGCTTCCATGATTAATTTGTCAAGATTGGGATTCTCCACCAGGCTGACTACTTTGTAGAGTAAATCTTTTGATAAGCACGGCAAAGGTTTTTAGGTAAAGGCGCAAAAGAATTTACTTTTCTAGCACAGCAACCAGCAAGTAGTTCAAGGACCAAAGTTTGACTGAGATAATTTTTCAGAGTGTCAGGTTCCTTTTATACAGCCCTCGCATCAGAATAAACCGACTTCAGAAAGATGGGCAACTGGTGAATAAATAAAACAGTCAAACAAAACTAAAGATTCATGAAAAGATAAGGAAATAATTAGGTAGTCAGCTTCTCACCGGAAGCTCATCGAGAACAAAGGAAAAAAATATTCAATTTCCATTTGGAATTTTAACTCGAATCAGCATAACAGCTTGAATACTATTTTCAAATCATCTCGGGCGCATGTTCTGCATAAAAATTATTATTATTATTAATAATATAAAAATTATGCATATAAAGTAATATGAAGATGAATGGATGGTGGGCTTCATTTACTCCATAAATTGGTTGTAATAATTATTTCTAGCTGAATGAGCAAAGGAAAAATCAATTATTTCCATCTGAAACTCATCAACATATTGTTTCGAATACTATTTTCAAATTTTGGAAGAAATTAAAATTTTACTTGCCAAATATTAATATGAATTTTCAGGTTATTGGCGGATGCGCTTCATTTGCTTCACTTAAGAAAAATTTGAAAATAGTATCCAGTTCCAAGTGAAACTCATAGTAGGTGATTATCTCTTCATGAAACACGAGATTTGTTTAATTTTTCAATTTCTACGCCAATTAAACAGCCTATCTTTCAAATCATCTCAGAAGAGGTATAAATAAAAAGGTATTTCGATAAGCACAGCAAAAGTTTTATATAAATTTTCTCACAAAAAAGCAACTCGTGCATTTGCAAAGATGATTTCCCAAGAAAAGCCAATTTTATTTATACGTTCTCAGCTTCCAGGAAATAATTACATGAAAAATTCACTTTCAGCGATAAATACGGAGAAATCAAAATTTTAAGAATATTTCAGCCTGATAATGAATTAGGTATTGAGTATTGACAATTCCACAGTCCTAAGAACAAATGATAATTAAATTCACTCAATTTTTACATCGATCAACTTTCGTTAGCATAATGTATTTCAAACTATTTTCAAACTTTTGGAAATCAGAAACGAAATTTTGCATAAAATGTAGGATACGATATTAAAATTATCCACATTCTTTCTCATGGACTTCCGGTGAAAAGCTGCCTACCTAATTATTTTCTTATCTCTGAATAAAACATGAAATTAGCTAGATTTTCTATTTCCACATCGGTTGCTTATCTTTCATGGCATTTTACTATGAAGCCGGAGGCTTGTATAAAAGCAGCCAGAAATTTTGAAAATTATATCAGTCGGAAATCAGTTCTTGGGCTATTTAGTCACTGGAAATAAATACCCGTCTCAAGTAAATATTTAGGCAGGCAGGCAACAACCCTTGCTGTGTTTATCGAAATATTGGGAATACTTCAGAAACTGTCATTTCCGTCCCAGCAGAAGGCGACCATGGCAGCGATTTCAAAAGTTTTCAGCATGGGAGAGGTAAGCGTTATAATTTTCTTCGCGAATGCTATTCGCTGAAATTTAATTGTTGCTTCTAAATAGTTAACTTGTAACACTTTTTATTTACATTTCTTTCGTCCTCTGCAGTTACGTGATATGATTCTGGATCACGCCCTTCTCCAGGAAAGCGGTGACATTGACCGCCCTACACTCTGCACCGTGCGCTGTGTCCACTCCACTTGGAAAGATTCCGTTACTCGACTACTCCGAAAGCGGAAGCAGCCCCAATTCCAAATAGTTCTGGACAAGGGAAACTCCGTGAATGGAACTGACTTCGTGAAGAAGAATGGCAAGCTGTTGGACAAATTTGTGGATGCCATGGAAAATCGTGATCCTGTTCCAACTTACAAGCTGGAACTTTTGGAGGACTTTTTCCGTGAGGAAAATGTGGAGAGTCTGGCTCGATGCTGGAAGGAATGTGCTGATGGTCTAGTGGAACTGGAAATGGTTTTCCCGATGAAAGGAAGCTCTTTCCAGTCCATCCTTCCGAGAGTGACCTTTCCCAAGCTGTCAATGATACAGGTGGAGCTCTCGCAAATCAAATTGAGAAAATTGGCGGATGACGAAGAATTCGTGGACGAGTGGGCGTTCAGTAACCTCCTCAATTCTCTGCTTTCGGACACCCCATCACTCACCGATCTTGTGGTAGATGGCGTTGGAGACAATACTCCTAGTATTCCGAAATCGTGCAAGCACATTTCTCTACCCTCCAGTCTCACAAACTTGGAGTTAAATTGCATAATGGCCAGCAACGTTTTGGAAGGACTCCTTATCAAAAACAAGCTTCCAAACTTGAAGGAACTTGAGATGTTTCTGGACCCTCGTCCATTGCGAGAGGGATTGCTCTTTCAGGTGCTTGACAGATTGAAGGACTCTCTCCAGATTCTCACATTGAACGGATTTTTCCACGAAGGTGCTCCAAGGCAACCGGCATACATTCAACTTCCGGGGATGAAAAAGCTCACGAAATTAGAGCTGTCGTCCATCCACTGTGAATTGGCAAATGGACTCTCCTCCTTGGAGCAATCTCTTCCAAAGTTAAAAGTCATGGAATTAAAAAATCAGTCGGTTCCAATGCTCCGGAAGTGGATGGAAAGCTCAGTATTCTCCACCGTGCAGACTCTTAGGATCGAGACTGTCGATGAGAATTTTGGATTCACGGACTGGTCCAATTTCATTCAGAGTTTGGATGCACAGATATGTCAGCAAATTCAAATCACTTTCCCGAACGTGAGCAAGTTACAACTCACCATTTCCATGGAGCAGACCTGTGGGCTCAAATACATTTTTATGGAGGTGACGCAACTTACAAGCTTGAAACTTGTGGTCGCCGGGAGTGAACCTGACCTCAATTCTGACTTTTGGGATAGCATTTTAATGGGGGTACCCCTGGAAGTGGTTACTGCTTTCAGGGCACACCCGGGATTTTGGGGGAACGTGCAACTGAACATGGAGGAGTTTCCAGCACTTAAAAATTTGAGGGGTGAGTGGAATAATAATTTATAATTTTCTGAACGGTGTTTTTTGAGATTAGTTTGCACTCGATATTATTGACTCATCTTTATGTTATTTTTTATAGATCTGGAAACATTTTCGTTGGAAGAAGAATGTGATGCTCCAGCAGTGTACAAGGCCGATGCATCCCTTCCACCACTCATCTCCGATTTGGCGTTTCACTTCGCATTCTTCGAAATGGCTCAATTGAAGACACTAAAGCTCAAGCATCGATTTATGGTAAGGTACATAATTTGGAAGATAGTCAGAAATTAAAATTAAAAGCTTTTTCATTTTTATACATAGTGTTCTATTTGAATGTTTTTATTTGTAATTGTAGGCGTCTGAGAGGATGACAGAGAAGTGGAGGTCACGGGGTCGTACTCTTGTCTATACCCCATGGGAAGCCGACTGATGGCTTGGTACTGACTTCCGGTGGTCTACCCAATGAACCTGTTGCGGTTGATGAATTTGCAGTTATTTACCTTTGCTGGACTAATTTTATGAAATCAAGTATGATATGTATTCCCTTTTCTACGGCGAATATCTTAATGAAGAATCGTTTTTTGTGACGCAAATACTTTCCAATTAATTTTCTCGAACTACAAATTAAGCGCCAGACTACTGTAATATCTCTGTTAACAGAAGAGTTCGATAATCTGAACATTCCTTTCTTATTAATTGTTTCTCTCTTTTCAAATTATGATCACAATCACAATACTGATAATTATTCTGTAATTAATTGACTTGAACTTATTTTTTGGGAGTAGTTCGGAAAGAAAAATAATTATACAAACAATTAGGAGAATAGGTTATAAGAAATGAATAATAATGTATCTTGTTGTGATGAAGAAAATTGCTGTCAAGAGAAAAATTTCCGTTTTACGAGTTCATCGGTTTATGGCTAATTGCCATCTAATTTTATTCTAATGATGACTTGAGGTTAACCTAATATTATGCCATGTCTAATAACTTCTACAAATGCAACAAATTAATTAAAATTTCCCATAGTAATACTAATTAATTAACTTCTAACTAGCAAAATTGTAATAATAAAATATGTATTGATCACTCCACAGTCACAAGAAGAAAGGACAATTCATTTAATTTTTACATAGTAAGATTCACTTTCATTAATTGCCATAATATATTTCATACTTCTCATCGAAAATCACAAGCCAAATGAATAAAATATTAGACCTGAAATTGGAATTAAAATTATTTTAATTTTAGGTGATTAGATTCAGAAATCTTTTTTGTAGTTTGGGTTACTCTGGCAACTTGGAAATCAGGTTTGCAGAACAGCAGCGAATGGATAGTTGACTTCTTGGCGGATCTGAAGCCGTAAAACTTTCTCCACAAGTCTGGAGTCACCAAGTCACCACCATCCCAGTAGAGCACACCGCTACAAAAAAATGAATGAAAAACCGACAATCTTATATTTCAATACTTTCATGAATATTCTATTCAAAACATAATGGTTATAAAAGAATCACTCAAAATAACTTCATTCATCTCTCCCAGCCTATCATTCAGTCCCTCAATCTCCTCCCTTTTGACCCCAAGGTCGTCCTCCAGCTTCGCCAATTCCAGGCCCTTCCTCTTCCTCACACAAGTGGCGACATGACTTTGCACCTCCTTCAGTTCCACCATGTCTCCACAGAGGCACTCCACCTTCAACAAATTCCTGAGAAGATTCTCCAGCGCTCTGTTTCGAACCTTATGAATGTAAGGCACTCTACACTCTGGACAGGTTTTCAAGGTCCTGCAGCAGTTGGAACAAATGCTATGTCCATTGCGACACTGCGAGATACCCCCCTGAAAGACTTCCAAGCAGACTGAACACTTGACCTCTTGCGGAATTAACTTCTCCAGTTGCTTTCTCAGCTTATCTTCCTCCTCAGCCAGCTCCCTTTTCAGTGGAGGCTTCAGGCTCTCCAAAGGTGCGAGTTCGCCTTCCAGATTTATAACTTTTGTGAGGATGTCAATGACCTCCTCGAGATCCCTGTAGTAGCGCCGGTATCTTTCGACTTCCTCGTTTCCAATGTCTGGAGAGCCTGCAGGAACGATAACAGCTTGAGTCACTGGGTGATCCGGCTGGAGATCTGGTGGGTCGGCTTCATTCGAGGTGGATATTAAGTTCGGAAATTCCTCAGAAAACCGCTTCATTCCTCCCACAAGCACCTGGATATTTGTCCTCTCTTTTTCGTTCCACTAAAATATTTAAGAAGATAATTAAGTTTTGCATTTAATCAAATTGACAATTAATTGTTCAGATGTTATCGGCAAAAGAACCTTGATAAGCACATAAAAAAATAGTTGCACCGGTTTTGAGGGATCTTCCGCCGTTGAAGAATCATCCAAGAGAACAATGTTGGCGTAGTGACCTGGAGCTCGCAGGTGGACAAGGAAGGAGGGGCAGAACTTCTGCAAAAAACTGATAACCGACGTCTTTGTTGGAAACCTGCATCACACAAATTAAAATTACAATTGAGCAATTATTGGCATTTCAATCATGGGTGGAGTTAGATTGCACATAATTTAATTAAAATTACATGATAACATCAGATGAATTCTCAGGTAAGCGAACAGGAGCGTTGACGCAATCAGCCGAGTTGATCTGCATCTCTTGAAAGAAGTTTGAGTTCCTGCAGTCCACGATAAGCACCTTCCTGTCGTTGACCTGCTGAATAAGATTTCGAAGAGCGACGGGCTCCATGATTTGAGGAGGAGCAGCTGAAGACGATTCCACTAGCATTGAACTGGAGGCAGCCGCTGCTGCAGAGGTGGATGCATCCTCGTTGACGCCTTGAATAACCAGTAGTTGACCTTCCCCCTCCGTCCTCCTCCTTTTAGAACTATTCCCGATTTCCTTACTCATCCTGTCTCCTCCATAAACTATAAAGCATAAAAAGAAATTAAAACTACAATTAATCAAAACACTCAACCACACCAATTAATTAACTAATTGCTATCCCCATTCTTCCACTAATTTACCTGCAAGCTTACAAAATTGAATGATGATAAAATCCAAATCACCTTTCTCTTTCCTCCACTTTCAACTTTAAAAATCTTATTCGGATTTAAACTTAAACCACAGAATTGACTTTTGACTTATTTAATTAACAGCTAACTTTGCATTTCAATTTAATACTCGAATGCAAGCTCAGCTAAAATTTTACAGAGGCAGGCGAAAAGCGAAATGAAATGCGAACAGATGATCGGGATAATCGGATTTGTTTGTTAACAGAACAGACTCCTCCCACTCCACTGTCAACCGAGAAATTAACTTTTAATAGTTGAATATATATATATATATATTTTGATTTACGGCTTATTTCCTAAAATAAGTTTGATAAGCACCCACTCGCATCAAAATTATTTTTTGTGTCGCATCTCTAGTCATTAATGACGTAATTTCATCATTTTTGCAGCCATGTCCAGTAACTGAATATTTTATGAGTTTTGATTGTGCAAAAATTGCATTGCATTGCAAAAGACATTGTTGTCGATATCTTTGGGTGATAGACTGGTTTGACCTCTTTAAAAATGGTTGGAATCATTTAATCTTAAAAGATGCTTTATTTCGAAGAAGAACTAAAGCAGCTAAAATTCAATTCAATTCAAAAATCATACGTAAATACATAGTAGTCAAATCAATTGTTAAAACAGCATTTAAAACTTCACGTTCCTAGTCACGATTACTGTTTAAATTGGAGGTTACATTAGAAAGGTGCACAATGAACTTTTGAGTACAAAGCCTTTCGTCCTATTTATTCACAAACTTGTAAATAAGCTGAAGATTGCTGGTGTTAAAATTATACAAATTTTGTTTCAGTGTGTGGTTTTATTGTTCAATATTATGATTTTATGATTATTAAAGCTTAACTCTTTTCTTAATATATCACCAATAATCCCCGTCTTCACATGACATAAAAAAATTACCCGAAGGTTGGAAAATAGCTAAGAACGGCAAGAATTTAAATGGAAACTAAAGAATATTTAAAACTTTGTAGTAATTACAAGAAATTGAAGTATATCTCTAATTAGTTTTCTTTTAATAGTAAGTTCACGTTCCAATGATTGACACTGATCTCATAACATCACTTATAATATATTTTATTTGTACAGTATATTGTAGCAAAAGTATAAATTAAAACTGTAAAAAATAAATTAGCCTTTAAACATACTAACAATCTATGTATCTATAACATTTCTTTTTTCTTTAAAAATAAATTAATCATGCTCTTCAATAATTCATATAACCTTCAACCTTCCGTACATTTTATCATCAGATAACCTACTCACAACTTTCTAATTTTGTAATTAATTATATTTTTTTTACTAAGAGTTATCATCACCAAAAAATTAACTACAATCCCAGCTCACTTCCGGTTCCGCACTGCCAAAACACCTCTCCTCTTCCACAACCGATGATCCGTCTTCCTCAACGTTTACGATTGCCCCTCCCCCAT
>JAQIXW010003357.1:0-13317 GCA_034700685.1 Willowsia buskii | reverse complement strand
TGAAATTATTGGGCATTAAATGTTCTGGAAGTGCGATTGAATGCACGTTGAATGAATAAAGCGTGCGATTGAAAACACGTACCAACTTCCGTATAGAGTATGTCCTAATCTCTTCTCATTCAGAGTTTGAATACGTTCTGAATGAAATGGCCATTAAATATAATCGTAGTTTGTTAGTGCACTCATCAATGAAAGTTGGTGCGATGGGATATCAGATATAATTATTGTCGGAGTGAGTAAGCCTGTGAGAATTGTGGGAATATGCTGAAAATAAAGTAATTCCTCATCCACCTATTTTGGTAATTGAAGGTGGCACTCTCGCTCTCGTTAAAATAAATTTGAGAAATACTTAATAATGTTTTCTAACTTTTGCTCCATTTATTTCTACTATTTTATATACACAGCTTTTGAATATACACTTATTTGACTGCTGCTTACTTTTTGGGAACGTTTTTTTTCACACGAGTGTATCAATCACTGGAATTCTTGATTAGAAAAAGGCATAATATAAATATATTTACAACAACTTATTAGTTGGAATTCGTTAATTTCTCGTTACTAAAAAAATTACAAAACGTCAGTTTGTCGTAACTGCGCACTCTAATTTTAACAATCACACAATTCAGAAACCAGTCTGATGACAGAAGCTTCAATCATTTTCAATTTGTACAAAAATCTCCGTGGAATATAAACACACAAAATTTGTTGAGATCATGTCGGAAGTAACCATAATATAAAATTTATTCTCTGTATTATTTTGGATTCTAAAAAAATATATAATCTCAGTACTCAACAAGTCAGTCGTTTTAAGTCAGGTTTTACTAATGCTCCTTGCGCTTGTCCCTCTGCGTCCTCTCGCTCTTGATGACAGCGTCGTAGAAAAGCTTCCCGAACAGGAACAGGAATGAGCCGTACACGAGACCAAACACTTTTATGCTAGTCGGGTGTCTGAAGCAGTCGTTGTGACCGGTTTCTATGTAACAATTATTTTTGAATTTAAATATTATGCAATGGATTTTTAATTGATCGGGAATTTTAAAATACTTACGTTGATAATAGAGGGAAAGCATGTTAACCCCGAATCCTATAATCATTTGGGCCAGTTGCATTGTCGTGAGAAAATTGGCGAATGAGTGTGGGATTCTGGTTCCAAGAGCCTATGATATTTTTAAAAACAAGTTTGCATGAAATTATTCTGCCAAAAAATTTTAATTACGAATTTAAAATAAATCTAACCTTGAGGGCGAAATATGGGTACATGAGTGAGTGGACGCCGTAGTTTAGGACTGTATACCAACGTGTTACAGGTTCCATGTATGGTGCTAAGGAAGTGAGTGACAAAAAAAACCAGTTAACAAGGTAATTTTTTAAAAATAATTTTTAATTTCCATACTAACCGAGAATCCAGACAACGCTCATGGTGACGACGTGATGATACCACTGGAGTAAAATGAGCGGTCTTTTTCTGAGCACGATGAAAAGTGTATCTCCAAGCTCGACAAATTTTGATAGGAGAAACATTAGTGTCCAGAAGCCCATGGGGATGTTGGTGTCACGTTTGACACAAATGCTGTTGTAGAATCCATTTGGTGCATTGAGCACGGTTAAAAATCCCGGAAGGAATCTGACGAACCCCAGTATCGAGAATATTCCGAGACCCAAGTTCCACCAGAACAGTGGAGTCCTCAGGTCAAATGCTGGTCTATTTCTCATATAGTGCTGGATACCAAATATAGTAATTATATATGTGACGCCAGCATACACTGCAAGCGTCCAATGGGAGGAGACAAACTCGTGCCACCAGAATGGGTCAATTTCCTCAAATGAGAAGTGGAACACTGTTGAGGGGTCTGTGTACGTCCAGCCGAACGGTCGGCGGTTCACTACGAGGTCGATGTAACTTGCGTTTGGCATAGTGTATATTTTTTTTGGATGGGAATATTTTGGAGGATACTTGGAAGGATTCTGTTTTGGGAATACGCTCACTGATCACAAATTCTTAGTGGAGTAGCGACAACTGCTACGTGACAGGTTGCTGCTAAGTGTAATCAACCTGGGCACATTTAGTGCTTTCGCTTGACGCTTTTCCTGTGAGAATTTCAACCTGTAATTTTCTCATGAGGAACTAGTCTGATTGATTTATCTGCTCATGGAATTTGCTAACACTTTTTGCGCAATTAAAATGGAGAGTTTGTTGTAATTTAATTTAAGAAACCATATGGGCACTTGGTTCTCACGATGTACTACGTGTTTCGAAAAATCACTGCTTTCTAAAAACATATTACGGGGATTGGGGTTTAAAAGTGTTATCTTATCTGTGGGGTGTACCTATTCTTTGATGAGAGCTCATCTACACACTACTTATTATTATTATAGTATTGTGCCTTTCTAGTACGAATTTTTACGCTAATTGATAAGTTATTTTGGGTGTATTAGCGAAATGAGTAGTGTAGGTGTGAGGTGGGGTTACCAAGTTTTATAGATTCTCAACAATGCATACTAATCGAATGTATGGGAGGAAGATGCTCATGATAAGCGAATATGTATGCAAGTGTAGCTGTTCTTAGGTATGAAGCGCTAGAATTACGTTTTTCGTTTTTTCTGTTTGTGCGGATGAGCGGTGGAGTGGAAAAAACTACGGGTATTTTATCTGGGGCTCAGAGCTTTAACCTGCTCTATTACGGGATTTTAATGCTTTTTTCAAATGTTCAGAAACGTTTCATTTGGATATGGGAATGTGGGAAATTTTTTAAGAGCTGGAGATTGGTTGATGATGTCGTCTTCCTGATTAGCTATATAAATTTATTAGTTTAATTATACAATGCAATGATTTCCCCTTACATTGCACGATTTGTAAAAGTAACTTCCGAGTTCCGGTGCCTGAAACTATGCGCTATACATACTGTCATTGTCATATAGTCCTAATGACTCAAGAGTCGTGGCGTTCCTTAACTTACGTCTGAAATTGTTCACGATTGTTCGATTAATTTGTGCTCTTTGACGTTTGCTCAATCAACATTTTCAACGCTGGTGTCTGCTTTCAAATCCGAGACAGGAAAATACGTATGGGTGAAAGGGTGAAGATGAATCTGATCTTTTGCATATAGACATGTTTGTATGGATTCTAAATTCTATTGCTAAGCTAGGTTAATTTCGGATGAGCAGCGGTGCGGAAACACGTATCACTGTGTTAAGCTACGGACAGGCTACGGTCTTATCGTTTTTACAATTTTTTTGGCTCTAATAATGCTGCGTATATGAAAGGCCGTTTTGATGCTACCTGTAAATACGATGCTGCAGAATAGAGCGTTATATTATGATTATGTGCTAAATTATGAGTTTTTCCTGGCATATTGCGAATGAATAGTGGTCTATCCTCAAAATGATCAAACTAATTAATGCTTAGATTGAATGCGTTTGAATGACGTTAAAAGGCGAGTTTTTATGGAAATGATTTACCGAGTGGGGCAAAGCGAGACACATGAAAATCGTTTGAAAAAAGTTTACTTTATTCTCGCATACTCATATTCCCACTACTACTGCCTCCACATTCGATAAACTTTTTTTCCAACTTCTCAGCGACGAATCTCGTTGCCTCCCCCATTGCAGCGTCTATCCTCTCGCCGCAGTCGTATATCCTTATCCTCTTAAGATTCACCTGCAGTCTATCATCCTGTCCTTTTGGAGCGGCGACGATCCCTTTACCCAACTCCTTGCACACGCATTTCATCCACTCCTCAGCTGAGAGCCCCGTAGAAACTAGGTTCTTGGGTATGGTGCACCTCCCTTGTATAAAATCTTCACTAGACTTGATAAGCACTAATACAGGTTTGTTCTGGTTCTCTGCTACTTTTGTCAGTTTCTTCAAGCTGTTGAACTCGTGGTCACTGTCAAACAGCTTCACTACGAACCTCGACTCATCAGCTTCGATTTCCCTACACATCCGGGATATCTCCACGGCTTCTTCAGACTTCCATAGAATCTTCTCAGCGACTTGGAGTACCTTATCAGCTTCCTGGTAGACTTCTAATGGGAGCATCAGGTCTTCACGTTTCACACATTCGGCGACCCGATCAACCATAATCCTCAGTACCTCTTTCCCTCTGTCCCCTCCAGTCTCCTTACACAACTCGCTAATCTCTGAGACGCAGTCGAGCACCTCCTGCCCGTACCTCATTGACTGTTCTGCAGTGAGGCTGGTGGCAAAGACGAGCTCGCTGACTCCTGCCTTCTTTCCCGGGTTTGCTTTCTTTGTAAGCACAACTGGAACGCCAAACTCGTTCAAATCGTTCTGAAGCTGGTGGATTATATCTTCACTAAGGTCACCATCCAGTATCGTGACAGTCATGCTGCACCACTTGTCCATAGCCTTCTCATCGTCGAACCTGACAACTCCAAACTTTTCCTTTAGCCACCACTGAATATGCCCAACAGCTTTGACACTCATCTCCCTTCCAAACCGGATATCATTTCTTAGGTCAAATTCCTTAACCCCCGCTTTTCTACTCAACCCGAGCTCTGGTACGTTCTTGACTAGATGTAGGATCCATCCTGATGGCAGTCTTCTCACCTGATCGACCTTCAGAATCGTTCCGTTCTCCAATGTCACGGTGCCCCTATCAGTCTCGAATTCCTCAGACCCCGGAACAAACGGAGTTCTGTTTAGGATGATCCAGTGGGAGTCGTTTGTTGAGCAAATCTCTTCCACAGGGTCTCCATTCCCGTCAAATATCCAGTCGATAAATACCCCGGGGTTCTCTCTCGCTAAATTCATAGTTGGATTACACACCCCACCAGAGTCTTTAGGGTCATAAAGCCCCATGAGTGACTCCAACTTTCTTACAAACACTCTATCCTCATTTGCAATCATTTCAGCAGCCACCTCATCTCTAAACATTTTCTTCATCCGCTTCATTTCCGCCTCCATCCCAGCAGAGTCGAATTGTAACCCAAGTGTTGAGCAGAGATCTTCGATAGCCTCGCTGGTGACTCCACAAGAGTCGTACCACCTGTAGGCAGTTTTTCCATCAACATGACGCTTATCCTTGCACTGATCAAGGTCCTCTTTCGAGATTCTAGATAATGCTGGAAAGTTCATGAGGAGAATGGATGGGAGGTCAGAGTGGAGTTTGGCATTTTCCGACTTTAGCGCAAGCTCTGTATATCTTTCCACTTCGGATTCTAGGATTTTTTTGATCTCTTCGTTCATTTTAGTTATTTCTGGGAATGTGGTTGACAGTGTTTTTGTGACTGGGGTGACTCCCGCTTCGATGAGGAACTTGAGGCGGTCAGAGGTCGACAGTGAGGAGATTGAGAACTGCTGGTCGGAAACGGCTAGTGTGCGCTGAATCAGCTTTCTGATCTTTTGGCTGGAAATTTTAACAATATTTTTAATTGGTCCAGAATGGAAATGGACTTTAAAAATTAATAGCATAGCAAGGGCTACTCACTTGGTCTGAGGAAGCACCCCATCCGCCAAAGCGACAGTGACGGCTCTCATGTGATCCGCGAAAATTCTGTAGCACCTGTCCCTCTCCCCTCTGGTGCTGAAATCTCCTCCATAAGGCTCTCCACCACTAGCTCTTTTAACGCCATCAAAAAGAGGAGTGAACAAGTCGGTATCATAGTTGGAAACCTTTCCGTTCAGGACCGCACACAGCCTCTCGAGTCCCGCTCCAGTGTCGACAACATGAGATAGCGGTAGCCTCTCTAGCTCACCGTCACCGTTCATGTTGTACTGCATAAACACAAGGTTCCAGATCTCAACGACCTGACCTGAGTCGCCATTAATCTCATTTGAAGGTGGTAGGTTAGGTCCCCTGTGGTCGTAGTGGATCTCTGTTGAAGGTCCGCAAGGTCCTATAGGACCCATCTTCCAGAAATTCTCTGTCGTGAACGGCAGAATTCGTTCTGGCTTTACTCCCATCGACTCCCAGATCTGTCGTGTCTCTTTGTCGGGGGGCACGTTCTGGCTACCTGCGTAGTATGTCACGAAGAGCCGGTCTGGGTCGAGGTTATACTTTGAAGTCAAAAGCGACCACGCCAATTCGCAAGCATCTTTCTACATAGACAAAAATTATTTCTTTTTAAACTTTTCCCATTTTATTTGCTTATAATTATTGGCTTGGGTTTATAGTAACTCACCTTGAAATAGTTTGAAAAAGACCAGTTTCCGAGCATCTCAAAGAACGTGTGGTGATACGTGTCAGCTCCGACTAGATGGAGGTCATTGATTCTCAAGCACTTCTGGCTGTTTGTCACTCTCGGATGAGCCGGTCTTCCATATCCAAGAATCACGTCTTTGAACTATCATTTTTACAAACTGATTATGAACTGATGAACTGAGAATGAAAAAATAATACAAATTAAGTGGTAAAGTATGAAAACCTGATTCATCCCAGCGTTGACAAACGCCAGTGAAGGGTCATTTCTCGGCACTATCGAGCAGGACGGGACTAGCGTGTGCGGGAACTTCCCGTGTTTCACGAAATACTGGATAAAAGTATCCCTGACTTTTTGTGATGGCCACTTCATTGTTAGATTATCTAATTCTTCTATTACTACTATACTGTGCAAACTAAAGCTTAAAGAAAATTAAGGTTTTAAAGCGGTCAAAATGACATGGAAGAAACTTAGTTTTGCCGACAGATCAGTGCTCATGATATGGAATGGAAGATCTCACGTGTATGCATAATATGATCGCAGCTGGACTGCTCTCCTCTGTGTTGAGTGTTGAGCTTTGAGGAGAGACCCAGACAACAGCCAGACGAAAGGAAAAGTGGGAGCATATTTGCGAAGCGTTTAAAATTCATCTGCTCACCTTGCTATTGTGCGAGAGGGAAGGTTCGACGTCCGAAAGTCTTCAATTTCAAAAATATGTTTTACAAATGCACCCACTCCGCTACTACAAACATGAGAGAGCAAAACAAGTAGGATATTTGTAGCATCTTCCTTCGCCAACGGCCATACCACGTTGAATACACCAGTTCTCGTCCGATCACTGAAGTTAAGCAACGTCGGGCCCGGTTAGTACTTGGATGGGTGACCGCCTGGGAACCCCGGGTGCTGTTGGCGTTCATTTTTTGTACTTTTTGTGAATATTTTTTTACTTTAATAGCTAAATGATGATTACGTAAATGTGTACATGTGTAAATTGAACCATGAAAAATGCAATTAAATATTTAAGTGAATGACATTGAATAAACTGATTTAAGAAAAGCATATCCCGAAACTTCATCACAACAACACAATTTTATTTCGAAAAATTACTCATTGATAAGCATACGGTTTCTATCGTTGTACTCGTATAGAACAAACATCTTCCCTAGGATCATGTGTGACGTTACATGGCAATGGCTATTGGATAAACGATAAAATCATAAGATATGCTTATTTATGTATTTATTTGCCACTTCCTGTCGTCATAACTCTTGAAAAGGGAACTTACCCAAGCCATAGTCCTGGATTATCAGCGACAAACCTCACAACAGACCATCCGCAAGGAGTTCCATTCACTTCGCTCTCAACGGTGCTGTTCGGGAACAATGAGAACGTGTCTCTGAATTGACGACGGTTTCCTGACTCTCGTGAAAGGAGAGACTCGATTGTGTTCATGTCCACCTCATCAGCACCTATTGTATTAGAAAAATGATTTCAAATATTTTCTCGCGTGCATCCTGTTTTTGTTTTAACGAAAAATCTCATACCCGCAGCAGCTAACCAAAACGAGTGCCCGTGGATGTGTATAGGGTGCTGTTCAAAATATATTCAAACAATTAGCCAACGATATAACTTAACTAACAGCGCTTTTTAGTTTTAGAACACCAACCTCATCACATCCTCCGGTATCATCGACTCTGTTCTGAAACACGAGATCGACCACCTCCCCTTCCCTCACTGGGAACACGTGCGTCTCTCCACTTATGTCAACCCCATTCCTCACGCTCTCCAAGTATGTCGTATTTGGTTTCACAAACATGTGCCCATTCATGAGCACCTTCGCTGGTTTCTCATTCAGGACCATCTGCATGTCTATCAATATCCGTTTGTCGCTTTTCTCTGGAAAGTCGTAAACTCCCTTTTGCTTGTAGTCTGCACTTGGCATGAGCTCGTCCAGTACCCACCCACCTGTGATTTCGTGAGTTGGTGAATCCTCCTTGAAAACACGGGTCCTCATTTCAGTATGGTCATCAGCGCACCGGTAATGGAGTATAGCTCTCCCATTATCCGCGCCCCCTTCATCTCCCATGAGCATTGCTTGAATCCAATAATTGTCCACGTGCTCTTCCATCTTAATAAGGACAGAGTACCGCTGTCCAGTGTGGAGCTCAAGTCTGTCAGTTACCACAGGTTCTGTGATGATCCCATCCATCTCAATGATCGTCATGTTGTGGCGTTCTACAGTGAACCGGAGCATCGATCCTGACGCCATGTTTATCACTCTGAAGCGATACGTCTTTCCTGGAGTCACTGTGAGCACGTGGTATCCTTGTGCAGATCCTTGGTTGGTGGACCATTCACTGTATGACATTCCGTTTATTGCAAAGCTGGAAACATGGGGGTCATCCACTCCATCGTTCTCCATCCCATTAATTAGGTCGTCAAATGATTCATGGAATATTTCCTCCAGCAGGAACGTGTGCTCGCCGTCGTAAGCGTAATTGGGACCAAGGATCTTCCATTCTTCTGGATTCTCTCTGACGATCAATGGGCCATGGAGCCAGACGAGATCCAGACCTACGTGCCCGTGGTACATGTAAGTTCCAGTTTGCTCTCCAATGTTCATCTCGTACACGTACGTGCCATTTGGCTTGATCAGATCCTGTGTAATGTGAGCCACTCCATCTGACGCGACCGTGTGCTTCTGTAAGATTCCGTGGAAGTGCATTGTTGTTGGGACTGGAAGCTTGTTAATCACTGTCACACGGAGAATGTCGTGCTGGTGTAGAATTATTGGAGGTCCGGGGTACTGTCCATTAATCAAGTAGCAAGACTGGATGTAGTTGTCTGGGGAGCATTGAGATTCTGTTAGGATGAATGTGTACGACTTTATTCGTGATGTTGGAGAGGAGGAGTGATGTCTCAGGTTAAAGACTTTGTTGTACTCGATACGAAGGAGACTTGATCTTATCGTTTGTTCTGCCAAGGTTGATAAGGGTTTTAGGTTTTGGTCGGAGATTTGTAGTTCTTTTGCTTGGTTTGTGTCCAGATTTTTAAATAGGTCTGATAGGTGTTTCAGGTACTTGTAGCGTGTAAGTTGAGATTGGATTGTACCTTTGAATTGTTCCACAGTAATTTGATAATTGACGGTTCCTTGCTCGCATGACTGTATTCCAGCAATCGTATCTCTTATGATTGATTCATTGATGTTACTTCGGCCAGGTATCTGTTCGACTGAGAAGTTGATGGCTTTGTACAAACGCATTCTCAGGCTCCTCAGATTCTCCGCTTTTGATAAGCTTCTATTGGTATTTGGACTTCCACTGGTTGAAGTACAGTTTGGGTGTCTCAGCTCGTAAAATGATGAAGCGTAGTGGAGATTTATCAGCTCAGGATTAGATTCCAGGTCAGTTTTAAGCGTCTTCATTGCTGATTCCAGTTCTGATGCTGCCGTTACGAGTTCTGATAAATTTTCAAACGCGAGTGGCAACCTAGATGTGAGGGCTCCAAGCTTTGCGTGATGTTGGCGGAGGACTTGGGTGTGTTCTGGAAAAGCTTCTATTATCGCTCCCGTTGAGCCCAATAACGTCGACAGCAAGTCGGATTGTGATTGGGAGCAGGTGTCATCCTGCACTGACTTGGAAGTCGTGTTGCGTTCCACGAATAGTAACGGGTCGCTGACTTGGACTGAGTCCCTAATTTTCTTGAATTTACTTTCTGGAATGCAGGTGTAGAGGTTCAGGAGATTTAGTGTTAGGATCTTTGAGGTTCTCGTGATTTCTGAACTTGAGTTTGTAGATCGAATGGAAGTTTGCAGGTTCATTATTTTCGTTTGGAGGTTATTCACAAGTTGGGTAAGTTGAGACTCCGATTTTGAGGTTTCCTCTGTGACGTGCAGTGAAATCGGGATCAAATTCTGTTCTAGGGAGTCTATCCTTTCTTTGATTTCTTGTAAGTCCTCCTCACTTGAGTAGTCATTCTTTGGCACTTTCATTAACAGCTTTGATACTGTTGCCGCGGTTATCTGGTTCAGTAGTCCTTTCTCCTCGTTCGATAAGCCTTGGTTCTCGCCTGCGTACTTTTCAATTGACGAAATGAATTCTGAGTATTCATTTTCTGTTGCTTGGGGGCGGGACAGGAGGGATTGGAAATTTTCTGAAATCTCTGGGATCGTTTGCGAGTTACAAAGTTGTGCTAGAAATGTGAGGAGCGAAAGTGTGAGGATAGGGTTCATGGCTGTTAGAGAGTTACGTAGTGCTTACTCGTGATTGTGTGAATGATGAATAAATGTGATCTCTCTTCAAGTTAGTTTTTATGGTATTTGTGATTTTATAGAAAACTTGTTTTTATTCGTTTCAACATCAAGTTTCATGTGATGTGGGTGTATTTTGAGATGTGACGGCTCATTAGCAAGTAATCTTACGTGTCGCATTTTGGAGATAAAAGTTGTTACTTTTATATTTGCTCTGATAGGTCTTCTTGAGCGTGTCTTGTGCACGTAAATGTTTATAGGTAGACTTGTCTTCATAATGTCAACTTTTGTGTATGTGGTCATGTATTAAAAACTTAACCGATTGTCAGAGATCTTAGAGGAGCGTCACATCCCATCTCCATCCCATATTTATATTATGGATCTATTATGTTGTATATTAGTAAGATCATCACATGAAACCTATTTTAAAGGTTTTTAATAGTTATGTTTACACTTGGTATTTTTTACGTTAAAATTTCGTTAGATATTTATATGCTAAAGACTTGTTATTTGCTAACAGTGGCAGGTTTCTTGGAAAGCTTACGAATTACAAAGTTTCACTGTAGGTCTCATCAAATCATTTTTCTTGCTACGGGAAATAAGAAATTTTATGGCAAAATTCATATTGGCTTTTAAAAAATGCTTGAAGGGAAATGCATGTGATCGTCTTATCTTTTCTCCATATGAACGAAAGGACAGTGATCGCCATATCGCTAAACTCATCAAACAAACCGGAAATTATTTATGGTTATGGTCATGTGCCATAGGAACGGAATCGCATATTGAGAACAACAAAAAACTGATGAATATCTACATCAGAGCTCATTGTTCTCCGCTTACCGAGGCTGTTTTACCATGAAACATTCTTGTGGTTTCCTCGGGGATAATTAGGACTAAATTCGGTTCAGGAATGATGTGACTTGAAAACTGACCATACCATACGATTGAACTCTCTTGATAAAATAATGTGGGTACATGATTGTTAGTTACACGTAGCCATACCATAAGCGAGTGGCGTAGGTTGATATTTTCACACAAAACGATTTTAATTGATAATTATGAAAAATTACATCATAGTGAATGAACAAATTCATTCATAAACTTTTTTGAAAGAATTTACTCGGTAAAAGCCTTCATTTTGCTATCAGTAACAAGTATAGGAATTGCTCAGAATTTTATGATTTATGATGTTTACCGTGAAATATTTGTTGAATTAAAAAAATTAGTATCGAAAAATATTCCCAGTAGTTGGGAACTAGATATTGTACGTCATGAGCCCTAATTTACATGTAGAAAGTGACTAACTGACCATATGTACAGTTGCTCAATTAGGTAGGTTTGTGCCATGGAAACCATTTAACCCTATTCACTAGGCACATGAATAATATTTCTCGAAATGACTGGTTTTCATTCATACCATACATACATATTATGCATCCTTATAGTATATGCTAATGAATTTGTACATGGATAGTATGATATAGGAAACTTTAAAATAAAAACATTTATTATGAACTTCTACAGAAATATATTTGTATTCTGTCGTAACTCTTTCGATAGGCCTTCCTGCAGTTATCATTAGTACACCGCCATGTACCCATCCTTTGCTCCCAACCCAACAACCAACCCTACTACAATGGACGAGATAAGAACGATGAGCGTATGTCCAAAGAACATGAAAGGGGTGACGTGGTCGTGTCGATGGATATCAAGGTCCTTCGCGTTTCCAACAGCTTCATTAAAATGCTTCTGAGTTTTCCCCCAGAACGTTGACATGTTTTCGTGTTCATTGTCTTTGTTGAACGAGAAGGGAACGAGATACGCGAGGATGATGATGACAAGAAGAATTGATTGCGTTATGATCCACTTGTATGAATTCCACTTGATTTCACCGTTGCAATTGAAGATGAGCCAGAGGCACGAGAGGGAACCTAGGAAAGCCGTTACCATGGAAACTGAGAAGCAGACTAGTTTCGCGGTGTGGGAAGACGAGTATTCTGCTGGAGTTTCATGGTTTGATGTTAGGTTTTCGGGTGGGGTCACGTTGCTTTGTGGGGTCACGATGTTTTCAGGAGTTACATTGCTTTGGGAGTGCTCGTTTGCAATTTGTGACACTGCCCATGCGTTTGTTGAGAGATAACCTATTGAGGTGAACTACATTGGGGAAAATGGAGACGAATTTTTTAATTTTATGGAGTGCATGTTCTACTCAATTATCTAAAATTACTTACCAAAACTATTGCTGTGATGATTTTAACTGTGACCGTTACCCATGTCGGGTTTCCATCTGCACTTGCCATGGTTTTTGGTGCAAGATTTATTTTGTTATTTTTTTCAATAATTTTCTTCGGGATAGCAAAAAAATTAGTATTATCGCAGTTGTCTGCTAAACAGTCAAATGAATTTTTTCTTGATATTTTTCCTCAATGTTCAAGAGGAGAAGAGATGTGGAAGTTTGTGGTCACTTTTGTGTGTCATCAATATTGACTCTTGCTTGGACCTATGACTAAACCGTAGCAGATTTTCAGTTTGCGGTTTTTAGTATGATGTCCAGTGATAATGGTATTTGGATTTATGTAGGAAGTTTGGAAGAATATTATTGTTCTCTCTTTTACATGCATTCATTTGTCATTAGTGGTTTTTTGGTGTTCCATATATTGTGCATATTCATGCTACAAAAAATATGTAAGAGGTAATTAAATTGATTTGACAGTTCGATAACGGAGTAATCTTAATATACATACATATATCCTGTACAGAGGATATAGAAAATTTTTTACATTGAATAATCGTATCTAGAGAATTATGCATTACGTTATGACGAATTGACATTTGCTGCAAAAAATTTGCCAGTTTTTAAAGTTTCTTATGACGTGGGAAGTAATGTCATTGTACACAATCTAAGT
>JAQIXW010003356.1:0-13318 GCA_034700685.1 Willowsia buskii | reverse complement strand
AGCTTAAATCGCTGAGATTTCTTGTCCCATGTGTAGGACATGGCTCCTCCCAAGTCGAAGACTCTGCGACATCGGAGTACTAATTTAAGAAATCCGTTTTTTCCTCCGGAAAGCATTTTTTAAATTGATGGAGCAAATCGCTATTAAAAAATGGAGTGAAGAAAAAACACCTTTCAAGTCGACTGGCTATTTTCCAACTGTCAAAATTCTCCTTGACTTTTCATATTAAATCATATCCTTCACATTCCTTTCTTCTCCGAAAGCGGCATAGCGAATAGTTTATTTATAAAATAATTACGTGCTGATAGTTAAGAGCGGCGTTGCGAGCTACATGGTAGATAGTCATACTCGCTCCTATCATACCATTAATTATTAGTGTAAGTTCATATCAGTAGCATGACAAAAGTATATTTGGGCCCATGATTATAAAAAGAGACGGGGAAAAGAAGACGAATCGTTTTAAATGCTTAAGTAGCTCATATCCAGTTAAAGCTAGCTAGAGGATGATAGCTTTAAAAGTATGAATACACGGAAAGTATGGGGATAGCTACATACCGACAACCGAGAAGAATTCTTATGATTAGTTTATCACTTTCCTTTATATAAAAAAGCTTTTAAGAGCGTAATCTTCGACCAAAATTATTTAAGAACTAAAACCATACTACATAAGACTTATACCGCTCTCATGTGCTGGCATGCGATAGAGAGAATATACAATTAAGTCAAAAGCCAGTGTTATATGTAATATTTAAGCATGCTTCCAGCTATGAACTGCTTGACAAAGACAGAGCTCTTATCCTTAAATATTTATTCCAACCACCTCCGCACATTAAGTTCCTCGCTAAACGAATGCTATACAATGCTTAATTAGGCATTTTAAAAGGGTAAAAGATAATTTTTTATTCAAAATATTGAAATATATATCGACTTTTAAGAATCTTGCTAAGAAAAGAAGCATACGAGTATGACTGCATTATAATATTATCTATTTATCTTGCTCATTACATAATTTTAGTGTCGACATTTTTAAAGGATTTGAAGTACCGAGTTATTTCAGAAAATATATATTTCATTTCTTAAGTGGGTGTCAGTTGGGAAAGCCACATAAAGCTTTTTAAATGCACACAAAGGTATTATGCAAATTCTAATAAAATGAAGAAACTTAACATTTGTAGTTGTGTCATAATCTGTTAATACAACCATCACATTTACATCACCAATGTATATTATAATATTATGGAAGTTTAGTATCGTTGTGAGATAATCAGTAGGAGGTAGATTAGCACGATCGGTATATGGCTTACATGGATTATGATAAAAGGAGATGGGAGCTAAGAAAATAGAAAAAAGAAGAATAAACTCCTACGTCCAATTAAACATGCATGTTCTGCCAAAGCTACCTACTCGTTTGATAACTCGGACTATTACGCACTGAAAATTACCATAATGACTATAAGGCAATTTAACATCAAAATGCTTCTTACAGCCAAAAGTTGGATTGGGCTTGTTAAAAATTTATATCCGGTGCTTTACACCTACACGACAAGTGAACTATGTCTTATGGCAGTATATGAGAGAATAAATGTACGACAAAGTCAGAAGTCCACGTTATACGTTAATTTTTAATTTGAATTCCCATTTCGAGTTGAAGATGATTATGACTTATGGTTATATATTTTTAGAGCCTTTTTAGAGCCCACACCCATGTGTCAAATATTCTCCCATTTGCTAGTCAATCTTTGATTAGGCATTTTACATTGTGCAGAAATATATCACCTAATGAGTTAATACAGTGACGCTAGCTTAAGTATTTGCTTCAAGACAATTTTTGAAAAAGCTTAACACGCAGTCTATAATGGTATCATTTTTGTGTTGGACAGCATATTTTTGGAATTTCAAGCATTTCATACTAAGGAATGAGCATTGACTAAGAAACATTGAAACCAAACCTGCATTTGAATATTTTATGCTGATGGGAATGTAGGAAAGGTATGGGACGTTGAAAGCAAAGAATTTTTATACTTTACTTATGAAATTTTTGTATATTAGATTTACAGTAGAATTTGAAGCGTACATGAAACATTGTAATTTTTAAAGGGAAATTGATGTTTTTTACTATGATTTCATTAGTAATTGTTCCTGGTTTTATTAGAATGACATCTGGAATATTTTGTACTGGAGAATATTTAGTTTGCTAAAATAAATACATGACATAAATTACGTTTCTTGTCATAGTTAGAGAAACATTAGATTATTACGTGTTAATCATATTTTAATTATATTTTAATAAAATTTTTAATTAAGCATTGTCCAAGGTGAACCAAGAAATTTTCCAAAGCTTTAAAAAATTAGCGTGTTGTAAAATGACGTGTTGTTTAACATGTTAATTTAAATGATGGATGGACGATGTACATAAGACTTTATGACTGTTAAGCCGATTTTGCTTTAACAACAACAAAATTTAAATATCATCTTAAATATATGTGCTTTACACATGTCTAAATTTATAGATTTTGCAAGTATTCTTTTTTAAACAAGCCAAACTCTTTATTGCCATAAACTCCATGTTATGGCCAAAGGGCAGCAGTGACGATATAATCTGTGTAAACAGAGAGTCCCGACAAAGGAAAATCTCTGTTGCAAGCACAAGGTCCTATTGTCATCACCAAAGGTTTCATCTGAATCACTTGTCTTCTCCTAATTCTTTTCTTCGCCAGTAAACAGCTTATCGTCATCATTCCACTCCAATTCATTGACCGACTCTCCATTTTCTTCAAAGCATCCATAAACTCAATGCTAGCACTGTGTACCCTCGACAGGGCGTGATAAGTGTGCATTATTCTTGAAATGGAAAACTACAAAAACCACATATAAATCAAAACATATAAGCTATAAGTTTTGAAAAAATTTGGGATACTAAAATTTCTTACCAAAACGTCCAAAAAAAGGGCTTCACAATCGTTCCAACCCGCACCAGATTTGAGGATTTGAAATATGAAAAATGCTTCGATGAATTGTTGAGTTCCAATAAGTAAATAAAATGCCAACTGCATCCCTCCAAGTATATTTGTAATTCCATCGCGAGCACAAAATTCTAAATTTCTATAGACCATCAATATTTCTTGAATTCGGTCTGGACTGTTGCAGATTTGAAGCTCTTCTTTCAAGCAGATCAGAGCCGTTTCTAAGTGATAAGCTATCACACTCGGAATACTGAACATTGACGACCAATACAAAAGAAATAAAAAGACATGAACCGTTACAAATATCCAATAGAGAACATACACAAGTGAGGACTGATTCCATGGTAATAAATCATACAAAGCGTATGGATCCGTATCCATACTGCTAAGAAGCGGAAACGACAATCCAACACAAGTGAAAATGTCAAAGGCCACATTATGAAACCACAAGATTTTACACTTTCTGAAGAGTTTATTTCCAACTTTTTTATTTTCGCTAAGACGTCGATTATATTCAAGAAAAATAACTTCTAAAATATTCACAAGTCTTTGAAAACACAGCTTTAAATGTTTGTTGCAAAATAATATGTCGTAAATGAAAACCTCTGACAAAGCCATTGGATACAGCAAGATTCCAAATATATTCATTATGTTAACTGGCTCTCCATTTTGATGGCTTGTTTGTATGGATTTTCTTATTCCAAGAAGATGATTCAAAATTATGAGAAATGTTGTTGAACGGAGAAAAATGTAGGGAATCCATGATCCCCGAATTTTTGAAGCAATGAAATGATCCACTGGACAGAGTCCAGCATAATAATAGTATGAAAAAATGTAGTAGAAATATTTTGTTGAAAGTTGCTCAGACATTTCTTATAAGTGTTTTAGGGTTTTAATGTAAACTGTTGAAATGAGAATGATAGACTGAACTTAAAATATTTGGTTGTTTGCGTAACCAGCATATTCTAATTCTGTAAGCATGGCTATGATACAACCATTAAATATTCATGCTGTTAGGTAAAAGTTTTCTAGAATTTTCAAGTTGATCGCTTTAAGACAGACGCTTCTCGCTATCTCATTTTCATTCGTCGGAGTGTCAGCATAGAAGTCTAGAAAAGACTGAAATATGTATACTAAAACTGAGAGCTGGAGACAACTTTTAAATAAATAAATAAGTCTCGACCAAAAGCTTGAATTGTAAAGTGGATGGTTTTGTTTTCTGAGAACTTTCTTTTCTAGAGTTCTAAAGAAGCTTTTCTGGAGCTAATACATGTAAAAATGGAAAATCGCTGAAAGCGATAGAACACCTTTACATCGCATAAATATTGAAAGGAGTGTAAAATAAATAAAAATTCCTACGTGACAAGCGGACTTTGTCTTATGACAGAGTATGACAGAATAAATGTACGACAGCAAAGTCTGAAGTCGATGTAACTACATTTTTAATTTGAATTCCAATTTCGAGTTGAAGATGATGATAAGTCATCAGATGACTTAACATCATATATTATAGCCGCCTTCGCATATTTGTGTGTCAAGTTTCCTCACTGCAATTTATACATTATAGCATTAAATTAAATTTCTGTACCGTTTAATGGCCCATCAAAAATTATTTATTCTCTCAACATTTGCTTTATTTTATGCAAGTAAATGAATGACCGTGTATTTACATTTCGTGAGCTGCGAACAAGTACAATTTATTGTTCCACTTCCAACGTTCCAACCAACCAGCAGGCCGACGACGACGACGAAACTTTTGAGACGAACAGTCAGTTGACTTTTATTGTTTATGAGTTGGAAATTCGTTGGTAGTTAATTTTTAATCAAGGAATCGATTTGCTAAATTGTGATTGGGTATCTCCAGGTCTACGATTGTTGCTTGAATTAGTGTGTGTTGTGTTGTGTGTATTAAAGTCTGAAGGCACTGAAAGCAGCTAAGATAAGTGTTTGGGTTTAACGAAAGAAGGTAACTGATCACAGATAAAATGCATCAATCTCGTGTACTACTTTGTTCATTGCGTCGAGCAAACAGTTGAATTTAAGGATTTTCAGTTTTTAATTACAACTACTAATTGTTTCATGAATCTTTCTACTTTCCATCAGACCCCTAACTGAACAACGCTGAACGCCTCTTCGAAATCGGCAACTCTGAAATCCAGAATACGACATTGTTTTCTTCCAACAGATTTGGCAACCATTAATTATGGGCGTGGGGTCACTATTCGAGGAGTGCCTTCAGCTTGGGATACCTGTGGACTTCGCCAAGCTGACAAGAGAAAGTAAGGGATTGACTGGAGACCAAGTTCTGGAACTCTGTCTGGAGAAGCTCCTCCACACCAAGAAACTGGAGATGACCGAAGAACGTCGCACTACAGAGGTTCTGGATCTTCAAAAACAAGTGAAACAGCTGTCCAAGAAGTTGGATGAGAAGGAGGACAAGATCACCTCTCAAGATGATGAAATCAAAACTCTGAAGGAGGAGATTCAGAAAATCTGGAAGGATTCTGGAGGACCCCGACATGAAGAACAGAGAACTGAAGGAGACGACGAAAATTACGACACTTTTGACTGGGCTCAAGGTCAAATTGCTTTACCTCGTGGGAGCCAGGTGGAGGATGATGGAGGACCTCAACCAAATGGATCAGCATCAAAAGAGTATGTAATTATTTACTTATTGTTTATTATTTGTTAAATTTTAAATATAAGTAATCAGTAATAATTTTACTATGATATTTAATTTTTTATAGAGCCCAGAAACATGGTGAAGGTCAGGTCATCGTCAACCTCCCAGCTTCTACCTCCGGTACTGTTGAGAGAAACATTCATCCTCCGTTCCTGCGCCTTACCCGCATCGACCATGTGACCGGGAATGGAATTGCGAATGAAGACTCTGAGATTTCAGAAGATGACGAGGAGGACGAGGACGAACGGTATGACCAACTCTTAATTAATTGATTATTCAGTTGCTAAATCAAAACAATCACAATTAATTATGATGGTGACTTCAATAAAATTTTATTTTGGAATTCCCAGCTCTCCCCAATCTGACATCATCCATGAACCTGGAAGGCAACTAAATTCAGCTCAGCCCCTTCCTCCATTTCGAAGACCAGCCCACGTCAACTCATCAGGCTCCCAAAACGTCTCCGAACAACCAGGAAGTTCACGTGTTCCGAAGACCAATTCCAGAAAATTGATTTCTTGCAAACGATGTCCGAAAGTTTTCAAACGCCAACAAGGCTTACAAATACATACCTTCTCTGCCCATTCCAAGGATCCTGGAGTACTTAAATGTGGGCGATGCCGGCTTGGATATTGTTCCATGAATGAATTAAGGCTCCATAATGACCGCTGTCACCCCTCCCCAACCTGGTCTTGTTCGAGTTGTTCAGTCGTGTTCAAATCCAAGGCTTCGCTTTATAGCCATCAGCAAATGCATGTTGGAAAAAACGGGGAGTTCGAAGAGGCGAGATGCGACGTATGTCAAAAAACATTTCGAACTGTTTATGCTCTGCGGGTTCATAAAAAACAAAAGAATTCTCGAGCAAAAAAATGTTTTCCAAAAAATTAAATAATTCAAAATATATGTTAATAAAATAGTTAATCGTGGTTTGTGATAGGTTTGCAAATCCTCTGATCTGAAATTGGTTAACAACTGAAAATTACATTGTTTTTAGCTATTAAGTCACCGATGAATTTGTGAAACGCGGAAATTTTCTTAAATAAAAGTTACAGTTTCACTACACTGAACATGAATTTAAATGCAGGGATTTCAAGAAGTAAACATGAAACATAATAAAGAATTTCATTAAAACAAGTCAAAAGTTTATAAACATTATTATTTTTCCTATACAACCCCTAAATCAAAAACATTTACCATTACAGGCATAATATATAATTACTTATTACTGTCCTATAGGCAATTAGATTCTAGGTTGATTTATGCTTATTATATATAATATTCAATTAAACTTTGTGTACACTTAATCTGCTTATTTATGATCTGTCCCTGGACAGATATCACGAATCTAAATTACAATATAAGTTTAAATAATTTTAAGCTCATATGGTGCAATGGCGTAAGTTTAAAAAATTAGCTTTACAAATAGTTACCTAACCCATATACGGCTACAAAAGTAAATAAGAGAAAATATATTACAAATTCTTAATAAATATATAGATATCAGCTTATCCGTTTCTATTCCACACTAGCAGCGAATCTATAATTCTGCTCACGCAAAAAGACTGAAACACCAGTGGTGTCTTCTTATCAATAAAGTTTGACAAACCAAACCGTATTTTCAGCAACGGCAACGATCTAAAATATCTCCTCATATAAAGACGATGTTCACCCAATAAATCCCTGCATATAGCTTTATTCCTTTTTGCAGAGTTTACCGAGTCTCCATACAGATCCCCAGCAAATCCATACAAAGCTATGATAACCACACCTGCTTCAATTACAAATGTACCAAGAAATAGTTGAGCAGGCAGGGACACATCAGTTTTAGATGACCAAATTACAACAAGATTTACAGCGGAGCAAATTTCAATCAAGCCAACATTGAAAATAATGAAGAACCAGAGTGTACAGAGGTTACGGTTGCACAATTCCGCGATGATTTGCAAGCTGCGATATGTATTCACAATATTTTCTAACTTTGCTCTGGTATTCTTGCTTCTGGATTTTTTTGCAACTGCTTCTAGTTTTCTAAAAAGTATTGTAAAAAATCTAATTATGAAAATATCCGATTAAAATAATATTTTTTGTAAATTTAAGTTTTGACCATACTTTTCTATCGCCACATTAGAAAACTGGAGAGAAAGAGGTCCAATGAACATTTCATTTAGTGTGCATAATCCTTGAGTTGTTATAACCCTCCAAAATATATAGTTCGAGCCGAAGAAGAATATACGCTTACAAACCAGCCAAAATATATTTTCACCTGATTCAGGTTTACAGTAACCGATCAGTATTTTTATCACATTTGTCGGTTGATTTGGAATAAATACTGCAGCCAAAGAGATCACAAACGGAACGTAGTTCATTGTGATATGGGTCATCCGTAAGAACAACTTAGCCAACTGGATCTTTTTGTTGGCCTTAGGAACCTCAATACCTAAAACAGAAAATTTGTCTGGAAGTATACTTATTTGTTCGAAATATACTTTAAAGTTATAATTCATAATATTTAAAATTATAATGTAAATACCATTAGTACATCGTTGTTCAAGACACATCAGTTTATTAACGAATGCTGCAAATTCGGAGGGATATTTTCCTCTAAATCTAAATCTTTCTGTGACTCCTGCAACCATGCCTAAAAATATGAGGAGGAAGTTGGCCTCCAAGAATGCTAACGAAGTTTTTGAGCCGAATAACTTCATTATGCGGAGGAACACCACGCCATTGACAATCAAATAGAGAAGTAATTGAGCAAAATATCTTCTCCTTAATAAATGGGGCTTGTAGACAGCAAATTTTTGTGTTTTAGGATTAAATTCAACAAATTTCCCTCCAGTTGCTGCCGAGAGATTGTTGGATTTTATAAATATTGCTAACAAATCTTGAAAAATTATCATTGTATGTTCTCGAAAATGATTTAAAACTCTTTCCGGTTCCTTTTTTACGAACTGGTTTTCCAAAATGAACTTTTGATCTAATGTCTAGAAGAATATCTGCGCAAATTTATTCTCAACGTAATAGATATAACGAATTTAAAATACGTGATGTGTTTTTTTCTCTCGATATCTACCTTTGTGTAGGCGAATGAGAAAAACAAATTTTGTTATTCTTAAATATTTATTTTCTTAAGGTATTATTACGTCCTACACATAAGAGAAATCTTATCGCAAGAAATACATGAAAATGTGGTTAATGATCAGAGCATTGTAAACTAACATTGTTTTGTGCCAGCGCCTTATCTGCATTATGAATATAATGATTGGTAAACCATAAAGAATTTAATTAAAAAAACAATTCAGCTTGTGTCGGAGAATTCGAAATATTATTCTCCAAATTAGTTTGGAATTTATATGCGGGAAAATTTGGACATTAATTTTTGTTATTTGTTCTAAGGTAAACTAACACTTAACTATTATCTAAGATAATTGAGTAAATAGTAAATAGGTAATGTTTTCGTATTTTCAGGGTACACACAGAGAATAACACTTGTAATTAAAGTCTTTTCTTCCAAGTAGTAATGTTTTCAGAAATAAAGGTTTTATTAATAATGAGAAAGAACGGTATGCACACCACTAATTAAATTAATTGAGTCTTCTGTCGGAAATTAATAACTCATTTTTAGGAAAATGTTTCTAGATGTTTAAATCTGAAATTCTAAAAGGTAACATGATTTTTTAATTATCAGTTACCAATGAATTTGTAAATACTGTAATAAATGTTCACAGTAAAGTAAATACAAAGAAAAGATTTTGGGAAAAGATTTTGGAATTTGGTGGTTTTACTCTGAATAGTTATAACAAACAGTTAAATGTTTTGTAAAGGAATATTTATATTGTTTACGTTAGCTTTATTTGTTAGTCAAATTACAAAATAAAAGTTGTGCTCGTCATTTGTCATTGCTGCCATTTAATTGCTTTACATTTTTATTAAGCTTTGGAATGTAAGATATGCTGTTAATGAAACCAAAATGTAGTTGTAATCATTCACTTGATTGCTCCATTTAACTAAAATTTATGAGTTACATTTCACTTTGTGTTTAAAACACTAAATGTATAAATAAAAGCAATCTGTTCCAGAATATATGTCAAATAAATATTTTAGAAAATAAACTAATTAAAAGCACCTCAATGTATTTGGGTTTGTATCGCGTAAAGCACTTACATAATTTATAAAATTAGTAATAAATAAACTAATTTTGTTTAATTAATTTTACTCCGCATTTATCAAATTGATTTAAAAATCATTATATAAACCATTTCAGCTGCTAGATGTGAACTGTGCATTATAAATGGCCAGTCACAAATTTGTGCGGCACCTACGCATAAGCTACACACAAACATCACAATTTATTCAGCATTTTTCACGGTGGTCACATTGCTGCATGCATTAATCCATGTAGTTTCTTAAACATAGCATGAGTTAAAAGTCTTCCATAGGCTGATAATGATTCCACATTTTGTCCATAAACGTCTAAATTCAAATATTTATAGGTGATAAGTTACATAAGCGAATCCATGCATAACTGCAATAACTTCTATTTCTTCAGATACAAATTTACAAAGAAATAGTTGAGTGGGCAGTGACACATCAGCTTTTTAATGCCAAATAACAAGATTAACACATATATAGCTTCAGTAGATCTTTGCTCTATCCATGAGTACATAAGCACATTAATGAATATTGCAGTTGACCCAGAAATATTGTTGACCTTCACATAAAATAGAAAAGTAATAACCATTAATTATCATGATGCGCCCTTAAAACTCTTTTAACTTTTCCTTTCCAACCACCTCCACACTCCACACAAGTTCTTCGCTAATCAATGCTATTCAATGCTGAACTAGGCAATTTCGAAAGATATAAGGTAGCTACAAATTCGGAATTTTAAAATATGAATGTACTCTTAAGAATCTTGCTAAAAAAGTAGCCAGGCATGATGATAGTATAAATATTTGATTAGTTTGCTCATACTATCGTACATTTATTAATATTTTTTGAAGCATATAAAGTTTAGAAATACTCCAGAAAGTATATATAAAATGGATCATTTGCGTTTTGTGACTTTGCTGATAAAACTCAAAAAGTAAAACTTGAGAAACATTGTCCATTATTCCAATTTAAGATAATCAGTTTTATGAATAAAAAATCATTTATTCTTACACATGTTATTTTCATATTTTGGGTTGGGTTTTCATAAAACATAAAGCAACGATTAAGCTGAAGCTTTAATCATGACTGCTATTGCTAAAAGATCAAGCTCTTAAATTGTTCTTAGTATAATGATATATTTCAGATGGAGGCAACAAATGCTTTAAAACAGGAGACTTGCTTTATCCTAAATCTTTTAAAAAATACACAGAGTCTGAATAACCATGAATTCAAGGATTCCAAGAGTTAATATTAATATTTTCATTAACGCCACTCAAAAACATGTTTCAAGAAGTCCAAAACACCCATACATTATTTTCCCATACAACCCATAAACCATTAAATACACTTGTAAGTATAATATGTAATTTCTGTCCTTCATACACATAGATATTCCAAGTTGATTTATATTTATTCAATATATTACTAATTAAACTAGTTGTTCAAAGCTAATCTATGATCTGACCGTGGATAGCTATCAGAAATCTAAATTACCATATCCGTTTAATTACTTTTTAAGCTTAACGTAGTACAATGCCGTTAGTTAACATTTCGAAAGATTAGTTCATACTTATTTACTTAACTTCTAAAAGTAAACAAGGGAAACATATCAATATTTTCTAAATACTTATATATCCATCAGCTTATCCGTTTCTATTCCAAACAAGTAGCGAATCTATAATTCTGCTCACACAGAAAGACTGGAATACCAGTGGCGTCTTCTTATCAATAAAATTTGACAAGCCAAACCGTATTTTCAGCAATGGCAATGATCTCAAATATCTTCTCATATAAGCACGATGTTCACCCGATAAATCCCTGCACAGAGATTTATTCTTTTTTGCAGAGTTTACCGAGTCCCCATACAGATCTCCTGCAAATCCATACAAAGTTATGATAACTACAGACGCTTCAATTACAAATATTCCCAGAAAGAGTTGAGCAGGCAGCGATACATCAGTTTTCGATGACAAAATCACAACAAGATTTACAGCAGAGCTAATTTCAACCAAGCCTATATTGACAATAGTGAAGAACCAGAGTGTATGCAGGTTGTGACTGCACAATTCCACAACAATTTGCAAGTTGCGGTAGGCATGAGTAATGTTCACTAATTTGTCACCGATATTTCTTCTTTTAGGCATTTTAGCAACAGTATCCAATTTTCTGTTTAACAAGGATTTTCACATATTTAATTAAATATTTCAGTTTTATAAAAAATATTTGAGAAAACAATTAGATTGACATGTGTTTACCTTTCCATTGCCAAGTTACAGAACTGAAGAGAAAGCGGTCCAATGAATAATTCATTCAGCATGCACAACCCTTGAGTGGTTAGGATACTCAAGAACAGATAATTTGAAAAGAAGAATGATACGCGCTTAGCCACAATCACCAACAGATTTTTATCCTGTTTTGTATGCTTGCGGCCAAATAGTAATTTAGTAAATAGTAAATGGTGGGCAGATTTGGGATAACAGCGGCAGCAAAAGAGACCAGAAAAGGAATAATGCGATACATGACATGGGTCACCTGTAAAAATAGCTTTACTAATTGGATCTTTCTGGTAGGCTTAGGAACTTCAATATCTGTAAAGTTCAACAATAAAAATATAAAATTGAAATTTGTATAGTGAAATGTTTCAAAACATATATTTTAAATTAGAGTTAAAGCTCAAAATATAGATACCTTTTGTACATCGTCGCTCGAGACACATAAGTGCATTGTGGAATGTTGCAAATTCGTCGGGATATTTCATTCGAAATATATATCATTCTGTGACTTCCGCAACCATGCCCAAAATTAAAATGAGGAAATTGGCCTCCATGGATATTGATTGAAGTTAGAAGTTAGAAGAAGTTTTTGAAGCAAATAAATTTACTATACGGACCAAGATCACAATATTGGCAACCAGGTATATCAACAATATAATCATCGCCCATTTTCGGGACCAACGGGGTTTGCTAACTTCAAAATTTTGTGTTTTAGGATTAAACTCAATAAACTTTCCAGCAGTTGCTGCCGTAAGATTATTGGCTTTTACAAATATAGTCAGTAAATTATGAAAAATTATCATTTTAAGTTCGCAAAATTGGCTTGAGCTTCTTCCTTCAAACTGTTTTGGCGACTGAGTCGCAAAATAAATTTCTGAGATGATGAAATTATTTGCGAACCCTAAATCGTAAAGATAAAGATGAGGGATTATATATAATTAAAATTTGTGTCTAAAGGTTTGTGGGCGTATATCAAACAAAATTTGTTATTTACAAATTGTGGTCTTCCTTACATATTATTAATTACATTCTACATGCGATGCTTATAGTTATCTGTAAACACAGGAATTCTTGTTATCAAAAATCACGAAAATAACAATATTTTGCGCCAGCCCTCTGCCTGCGGCTTGAACCAAGTTCTTAGTCCGATGCTAACAAATTAATTAAAGCAAATATAGAATTAGCTCTGGATAATTGAAACAAAGTTTCTTTAAACCAATTTTGAATTTGTATGCGGAAATATTTAA
>JAQIXW010003355.1:0-13319 GCA_034700685.1 Willowsia buskii | reverse complement strand
CAGAGTGCACAGTAAAGTGTGAAGCATGCGTGCGTACAGAAAGGTGCTTGACTTACGGTAGCCAGCGTATTGTTTCGATGGTCTAGTTGTTGTTGTTTGACTCTCCTCTTCATAGAGAATTCAATTAATTATTGTTTTCATACGAGAGAAAATTATAGTGTAGGAAAGTAGGAATGTAAGTACCCGAGTGTTAAAATATTTTGCATTAATTTAGGTGAAAAACTGCAATATATATAGTTAGTATGGGGTGACGTGCGACTAACCAGTATTTTTAGTGAAAACTTAAGCTATATAACTAACACCATACGAAATGCATTCTTATAATATAAAAAGCCTGAAGTAATTTAAATAATTAATAATTGTTTTTATTGTTCCAGCGAAAAGTTTCGTGAATCTATTATCCAAAACTAAACATGTCTGACGACGCCGGTTCAGAAGCAAAGAAAGGACGAGGCCGTCCTCGCAAGGCAGAAGGAGGCGATGCGAAGCCAAAAGTAGAGAAACGTGGAAGATCCGATGGAGACAGTGGACCCCCAGCCAAGAAAGGACGCGGTCGCCCAAAGGGTAGCGGAGGTCGCAGGAAGAAGGGGAAGGGTAGTAGGAGCCCAGCTAAGAAGGTAAACTGTGAATTTTTTAAACTGAAATATAATGGCATTTCTTTATGTATGTGATGATTTAATTATAATAATTCCTTTTGATTTTTGTCTAAATTCGTTTAGAATGTCGGTCGTTCTGGCAGTGGAGGTGGTGGACGAGGTCGCCCCAAGAAGAACGCTGCTCCTGCCGAGGAGCCAGAGAAGTCCGAGCAATCCAGCGGAGCTGAGCAGGAAGCTGAAGACGAATAGACAGTAAATTCAAGCGCGACAAATTTCTTTTTTTACGAAATGAACTTTTTGTAGGACAGAGATAAAATAAAATGTAGACAAATTAGGATTACAGAAAAACTTCATGCACACATTCACAAATTTTTAATTATTATCAGTCTATACTATAGGATTTTAAGTGTCATGAACCTAATGATGTACGTCGAAATAAGATGTTTGAATTTTAAAATCTAATAATAGATTTTTTGTTTGCTTTAGTTCGTTAACCATCTACTATTGTAACTATTATATCAGTAATATGTTTCTCAATCAATTTAAGTCTAACTATTGTTGTTCATTATTAACTTCCGTATGTGGAGACCAGTTCAGCAATATTGACATGTTATGTATTACAATGTATTGGTAGATCATTCTATTTTTCGTTATATAACCGTTCAAAACTGTAGGCCTCGTAGTTAGATGTTGGTAAGAAATGATAAAAATTAAATGTACAAGGGAAGTATATTACATTGCATACATTTACAATTTTACAAGCAACTTACTGATATTGCCAGTCACACAAAGTCAGATAATGTTTTTGTTGATGAACCGGTACAGTCCCGATTTATTTTACTAATAGTAAGTTGTGCTTTTAATATATTTACTTATGATATCGTTGCTTTATTTCCTTCGGTTTTTGTAAATTGTATCTCATTTTATTGTTGTTTTCGTTGACCCATTGTCCCTTTTAAAATTAAATGTTATAGTTGATGATTTACCAATGCAATGAAGAGATTCTTTTGATATGTTAAGATGATAATGTACTGATTGTCAAGTTTTACTTCTTCAAAATGTAATTTAAATGAGTGACGGTGACCAATAAACTGTTATACATTATATGAAAATGAACAATGTGGTGTAAATAACTTTCTTTCACGAACATTTAGTATTTTAGGGTTTGTAAATTGTAAGCATTGATGATGACATCCTCAATTCAGTCTTTTTTTATTTAGCGTTCCATTTATGTTTCCTTCGCGGTATCATATCATATATAGTAGTAATATTTTAATAGTTTTAATTACAATTTTTTTCTCATCTATCCCCTTAACGGTCACATTTCTGGCATCATTATTATTACATGATAATTTGCGGTAGTGTGTAAAGTATGTATATAATTAAGTTTACAATAGACATATTATAGCATAACATAATACAATTAATCATACCGTGTGATAATAGTATAATAATCACGGGTGTGGATATTAATAGCCAGTATACATATCGTAATCATTCTAGGGTACTAAATGTTTATTAAGTCATACTTAATTGAATATTTAAGTCTGTGGTGTGTTGATGATGGATGCAAAGTTGATGAAAGTTGTTGCTGGAAAGAGGCAGTGGCAGTGCACTCATTATCAGTTTTTACCTCAGTTCTCTTTTAATAGTTTGAATGCGGTTTTCTAACAGATCATATTACATATTTAAGCAATGAAACCAATGCAATAGAACGTTTCTAAAACATATAAAGAAATATATGTCAAGATTAATTTTTACAATCAATCGAATCATGACGCTGCATTGGCATTAGAACTAACGTATCTATTAATTTACTTTTTGAAACATGAAAGTCTTATTTTTGCGAACATCAAGTACATTTTCCGAGGATCAAATTTAATTTCAAATGATTTAGATAATGTAAGTCTTCCAAAAAACGGTTTAGTATACATAAACCGGAAGCCAATTATGTTTGAGTAGCACTCATTATAATGCATCACGTTTCACTACCAAGAATCAGTATTCACGGTATTCACTTTCAATGCATATTTTTTCGCATTCCAAGCGATATCAACCAATATTCATAGAGTCTCTATTCCAAATCATTAACTAGTTACATCAAAACGAAACGAAAACATATTTTTTAATCATTAGCAAATGCAAGCAGTTCCCCTACGGATGTACAAGTTATCAATCACTTGAATGACCACAGTGACTACAATAATATGGACTTTGACTTTAATTAAAAGTATTAAATTTTCTCCGATGATCAAACAACAGTATGAGTTTTTAAAATAGGTACAACTAAGAGTACATAGTAAAATGTTGATGATAAAATAGTTCAATATTATGCTGCTCTTCTAAATTCGCTAATACATTATCTAAAACTTTCCTGCTCATATGCTACATATTAATTTAATATATTAAAATATCATGCATGTGTTATCTTACAATAACATTTATAACGAAAGCGTCACGCAAAATGATTACCTACCTGCTATTCTTAAAACTTCGCTCTGGCTTGTAGCATACGTACTGGTACATGGGTTACCATTGTCAGAGAACTGCGTCAAACAGGGGCACTTTTTGAGTCCGTATTTTTACTGTTTTATGAAATGCAATTCATAATTGTTATATATTATCAGCAGAGCAATAATATTGAAGTTATCTTGGTGAATTGGCGTGGCGTGAGAAGCTTTTAGTACAGAAACTCTTCAATCAATACACTATTTTGATCACCTACCTTTTCATGTACTCCCCCAAATATATTTTAATGTATTTAATTGCCGGAGCAATTATTTAATTCAATTTGATAATAATAATTAGTCGTACTGATAGACTAATTTTATACACCAACTACCGATCAGTTTTAGCATTTTTTAGAAATAGTAGTGTACACAACACATATGTATGCTTACAAACAGTGAAATATTTTTTGATTTTATTCATTACAAGAAGTATAATGCACGTACGTATATATATATATATATTATTTATTTAATAATTAAACATGGATTATTATTGTTACTTTTAAACTTAGCAAATATATAGCGTTAACTAGTGATATGACGATGGATGACTAGTCATTTTATGTCACTCATTCTTTTATTAATTATGTGATGTTATCATAATCCATAACTCTCTTATTTTCCCAGTATATCAAAGCTTCAATAAAATGAATGACACAATTGTTCTCTGATCTGAAGCAATAATAATATGCAACCTCGACTCCCTTCCTCCTCCCGAATTGTATGTTTGGCTAAAAAGACAATGTACAACAGCTAATTACAGCATTAAATGCGATTAACTACACATCATAATGTAATTTTTACACTTGTACAATAAACAGCATTTTACAAAGGTGTAATTCAAATTCTTAGTTTTACTTCATTTGAATGTATTTTTAAGTTTAAAAATAAGTTAGGAAACAGCAACTTTTAAAACTAAGCAATGCTTAATGGAAATTATCATAATATATTTTTTTAAATAGGTATGTATGTATTTTAAAAATATATTTATTATGTAATAATGTATTGTAAATAGCACGGCAAAAAATGTAATCTCATAATCTCATGTTCCATCACTTCCTTCTCCGCAATTCTTTGCACTCCTTTCCTGTTGATAAACTAAAACCAGCCTTTCATGCATGCAAAATAATATGTTGATGCTACAACAAATTATTTCTATGATTAAATGTAATGTCAACTTCTCCATATAATATCATCCACCATATATATAGACACTTCAAAATGCAATTTTCCATTATCAACTCTTTTAAGAGGCATGAAATATTTAAATCATGAAAATTAAACTGTTATTAAGAGTTCATAACATCTATACCAGTCACCTGATTCTCATTTCTTTTTACGAAAATACACATTTGAAGTTATTATTTTTTTGCAACCATAAATAAAAGTAAGATACAACATAACACACTACTACCACTACTTTGTTAACAAAACACAGAAAAATTTAGACCGGTCACAAAATAAGCAATTTTATATTTTTACAATATTTATAAGGACAACAATTTTTTTTAGCATTCAATAAAGATTTAAAAGTTACTTCGGCATATGCTTACGCAGTACAATTATTAGTCTCTACAATTTTAGCTATAAAACTATACATCAACCATTCAGAAGTTAAAGTTTTTTTTAGCTCTAAACCAAAAGAGGCATGCATTTTCTATTATATGGCATAAAAATGTGCATCCTTCCTCTTCATACAGAGCAAGTCAGATCTGTTAAAAATATAGTTTAATAATTAATGAAATATATTGCACCTTCTTGTCTGTCTCTACACATTACACACTCCGTTATTATTCGATTCACTCATTCTTATTCGTCCACTTGGTCAAACTTGTTCTATTCATCTTTTAAAACCTTACAAGAAATACTAGCATACTTTCTAAAATATATAATGTTGTAAAATGTATCTATTATTATTATATGCCTGTTCACATAATTGAAGCAATTTGTTTGTAGATATCGTTTTCTTTTAAACAGATTTTAGTAGTAGTGCGCTCATTACTATTATTGAGAAAGTATTACAGTAGTAATCATCACAACAAGGGTATAGGTAAATTTGCAGACGACACCAGTTTTTTTTTTGCTAATTGGTAGTTTTTTTAAAAATTATTACATGGCTTCATGAAAGGAAGTGTCTAGGGCTTCTCTTTCTGCAATCGGCAAGTTAACAGCTTTAATTGTCGGAACAATAATAAACCTGTCAATCTGTTCTATAATGCATGCTAGAGTATAATCGTAGTAAATGGTAAGTTGATCAATCTTAAACAAAGCGTATATATCACTGCTGTTGTGGGTGCGGTGAAGGAGCAACAGCTGCGGCGTTATTTGGGGAGTATGCGCTTCCGCCTGTGGCACCACCAGGTGGATTGTTAGAAGGCTGAAGCGTGGCTGCTGCCTGCTGTAGAATCATTCCTGGGGGAAGCTGGTGGTGGTGGAAGTACTCTGGAGGCAACATAGGATTCGGTGTGGCTCGGTCACTTCCTGTAGGATGAGGAGCTGGTGAATGCGCCAAATGCCATTGACCTGTGCCGTACGGGGAAGCACCGGGTGGGGCATGCTGGTACATAAGCTGTGGTGGTCCGGGTGACATACTTGGATGGCCAGGCATGGCGTATCGGATATTTTGAGGAACTTGCGGGTGAGCCATCAATGTTTGCATTCCTATATATACGACATGAATGGGGAACAAGGGAGAAATCCACATTTGAAAATGATTCCACAAAACACGACAGAGAATAGAAATTCCACACCACAACTTAAATTACATGGCTATTTTAATGAAATTTGAATGTGACCCTAACCAAAATAGCCAGGAGGGAAGTAGTATCCAGAGGCGGCTGCATGATATGCTGCAGCAGGATTTGGTGCATATCCCCCTTGAGGTGCCGCCCCTTGGGGCTGGCCATACATGGCAGGTGCTCGTATCGTGGCATAGGGTGACGGTGCTGCAAATCCAGGATAACTGGTATCAAAATTGGCAGGAATGCCCATTTGAGGATGCGGTATCAGTGGCACTCGAGTTGGTGTGTCTGGTGTGGAACCCTGTCCTCCTTTTATACTTCCGCTTACGCTAAATTCTGGACTTTGAGCGGATAATTGGGAAGCACCTGATATAGATGGAGCCGCAGTGATTGTACCACTGCTAGACGGATTTGTGGAATGTTGATGATGTTCGCCAGAAGGAAGGGGAGACACTGATGAAGGTAGTGCTGGTGTTGGAGACACGGTCGGCGATGGTGTCAAACTGTTCCCTTGTCCCTCAATACCTCGAAAGTTTTTCATGTTCTGAAGATGCTGCTGAAACTGGGATGTGTTCAGAGGAAGAGTAAAACCATGTCCTAGACTGGTGCCAGGTTGATGAGACGAATAGTGTTGCTGCAAATGTTCGGCAACGGCAGAACTTCCTCCCCCACCATGATGACCACTATATGCTCGAGAAGCAGCAGCTGCTGCAGCTGCGGCGGCTTGCTGTTGCATATGCAATCCAATGGCTGCAGCGGTAGGAAGGAATGCTGTGCGACCAGCAGCTGCGGCTCCATAGTGTCCCATATACTGGGCCGCTTGTGCAGTGCCAGGATGAGGTAGTGTAAAGTACTGCGATTGTCCAGGAGAGTATTGTTGTTGACTTTGTTGGGCTGCAGCTGCCTCTTCCGCGGCTGCAGCTATCGCGGCAACAGTAGCCAATCTAGCTTTCCGACGCTTAAGGAACAGATCAAATTCCAAGCGGTGTCTAGCTCGCATGTCATCCTCCTCTAACTTATGCCTTAAAGAATGGAATAAAAGACATTTTCAGTAATAAGAATAGTCCACCTTAGTGCCTAAACTGAGTTTCGGCGAAAGCCAAAAATTATTAGCCTTCTTACTTTTCCAAGAGATCTTGATATTCTGGATCCATTTCATACGAGCGCCTTCTTGGTCTGCCCGAATCTCGCTCCGTATCACCTTCATGTTCTTCTTCACCCTATAAACATATATAAAACCTCAAATTACAAATTGTATTTACTTTTTACTGCAATAAATAATTAAATAGATTAATAAATATAAATAAATAAATAAATAGCATTAACACAATTACTCCAAGTAGACAATGAAAGATTACAGAGAATGTAAAAAGAAAAAAGGTCAGAGCAATATAGGAGAAAAGAAGCATTAAATTTGAAATAGAAATTGATGAAGTATTTACAAAGCAAAATGTCTCCACGAGTAAACGAAACTCCATTTTCCTAGTTGGTTCTCAAAAATGCGGAAACCAAGTCTAGCTTTTTAAGAAGGTTCCGTAAAACGACAATTTTAGTTTTACGTATTTCTCAATAAGTATTGACTTTTGTCAAGAATGAGCTTAGCTCTACGAAACCACTAAAACCACAAACATGAGGAGTACTTTTATGTGCATTTTTTTTAAACATTTCGTATGTGCTTACTGAATTATGTTTTATTTGTATTTTCTTTAAATAAAGCAATTACAACAGATAATGCGCGACTTTGCCTTGAAAATAAGCACTTATGAAGCCCGGAAGCACATTTGCACGCGTTCTGACGCTTTCTTCTTTTCACATAACCACTTATTTACATAATCGTAGCTAATAGCGGAAGCATTGCAGATTATTTAGCTGCCAACTATATGTATTTACAAATTTTCCCGCTGGATTTTAATCAGTCCCGAGCATGTTGCGTAAAGTGTTTTCTTGTGTTTTTTATAATGCTTACCGCGGCACCATAATACTTGCTAAACTGTTGCTGCTGTTGTCTTTGCCTTTCCCTTTCTTTCAAGTATTTTACAAGCACGGGATCACAGCTATACGAGCTGCTGGAAATGGTTGCGGCATGATTTCCTGGAAAATGAAATGGACCCATGGTCTTGTAGCCACTGGATGGAGAGCCTGATCGCCTAGTGTTGTTGTAACTACTTCCCCCAGAGCCTCCCCCGGATCCAAAGGGATAGTAATACGATGAGGAATTGTGGTGCTGTGGTTGATGATGTGAATGACCGCTGGGGTAGTAGAAACCCTCTTCAAAACTATTTCCTCCCTCTTCCAACATGTCTTCATAACTTTCATCCAAAAATTCTGCATCTCCAGCACAGTCTATTCTCTCACAATCGTCAAATCTTCTCAAATTACTTCGTCCCATTGGTAAAAGTGGGTTCACTCCTCCATGCACAGTGTAATACACGTTTTCACTGGAAAGTGGCACTGATACAGGATCGGAATGAACGGAAGATGATCCATGTATTGCCAAATCCTTGGGTCGTTTTGCGGTGTTTTTACCCTTGGAAGACTCATCTTTGCCCTCTTGGCTTCCATGCAGCAGATGATGATAACTCTGCCCTTTCTTGAAGGCTTTTGACTCCTTCATTAGTGAATCAGGAAGATTACTTACACTTAGTGAATGGGTGTGTTTTAATTTTGCCTTTAGCAATCTACTTGGATCGTCGACAAGTCCAGGAGTAGTCACTCTTGTGAGTTTGGTTGGTGAAAGTCGCTGGGGTGAGCTCATTGCACTTTTTGATGAATACTTTGGGTAAGGATGGGATGAAGGAAAACCCTCATCTTCTGAATCGGAAATTGAGCTGTCTGCTCGACTCCTTCTTCCTGGGGGAACTTTATCAGATCGATAAAACTCGTTTGTCTTTGATCTTGCCAATGGTGGAGACCCCAGCACACTGGCGCGATAAGTGGGTAACTGGGAATGAATGGTATAACTAGCATTATTGCTGGTATTAGTATTCCCACGAGAGTCTTGTAATGCCATTGCATGTTTTATGCGCTTCTCCATCATCTCCATGTCCATGGAATGGACTCCATGCGCATATCTTTTACCACTGGGAAAGTTAAAAGTTGATGAGGCACTCTTAATTGAGGGACTATTCATGGGGCTTTCAAATTTATTTGCACTATTAGAATTGGTAGCTCTTGGACTATTTTGAGCAGATGAATCGTCTTCTTCCCCTTCAGCTACTCTCGCGGAATCGTCGATTTGTCTCAAGTCTGCGCAACTCTTTGCTAAAGTTTTCATGGAGCTAAGAGTTTTTGTTTTTGAGCTTCCACTACTACTCGATCCAGTCTTAAATATTTCTGATAGTTTTGAAGGGAGATCTGCAATACTTTGACTGACAAGTCGCTTGGATTTCGTGAGGGAGGAATTAGTTGGACTCAGAGGATTTCCAGATGAATTGCTTCCTCCACTCTGACCCTTTTCCATAGACTGCGCCGCCTGGGAAATAGATCCAGCGGAGCTAGATGACGCAACAGTGGGAAAAGTGGGTGGCTGTGTCACTGACTGGACGGGTGCTGTTGAGCACCCTTCTTGATGCTGCTCGAAAATAACGGGACTAAAGTAGGACGTTGGGGGAGTGCCACAAGAGGTGGGAATTCCCAGTGGATGGACTCGTATAACAGAAATTTTACGACGACGTGGTTGCACGGAGGGAACAGAATTGTCGTTACTTCCGCTTGACATGGTACTCTGTGTTATTGCAGCGGACGTGTGTAAAGTGTGATTAATGGCACTTGATGAGGTTAATGGCATATTAGCCATCTTGTTATAGGCAACGCGTTTGCAATGCAAAGTATGAGTTTTTTTTTCAATTTTGTGTTTTGTGTAGTAGTAGTAGTAGTAGTAAAGAGAAGTATTACGCACAAGATGTGTGTGGAGGGTTGAAGTAGTGGAAGTGGAAGTGAAAATGACCAAAGAAAAAAAAATAAAAAAAACACAATAACTTTAAAGAAAATGAAACATTAATATTTGTAGGTAAAAAAACGAAACGTTTTAGAAAAGAAAAACTCAAGAAATCTTCTGGTAAAAACAAAAAAGTACAAACAACACATGCGGAAATTGTGATAAAAACACAGAAAACCTGTTCATGAAAAACACGACAATAGAACAGCTTGAAAAACTCTTTACCTTTGAAATAAAGGACGACACTCGAGTTATTGCAAACATAAAACCGAAAGTATATTTTTTATCGCAAAGAAAAACTGAAGATTCAAGAGTTTTGGCAAAAGAACACAGAAGAGAGGAAATAAAGTTGCAAAAAGGACAAACTTTGTTTTTACCTGTCCTAATGATGTGGACATTGAGGATGAGGGCCTTCCCAATTTTTCCAGGTATCTATGATGCTCATCGGACGGTGAGCTGGCAATTTGCCCTGCTCCGGTACTTCCATCGATAATCATCTATACGAAACAATCATTAGTATTAGTTTAAGTAAAAGGAATTTAAGTGGGCTTATCAATCTACATAATTTGAACCTTATTTATAGGCTTACTTGAATCGCAGGACCCGTTGTCACAAAAACTGGTGCTCCATGAAAGTTTTGCCCTGGAATAGTTGCAAGAATGCCCTGTGAAAATCTTCTCTGAAGAAATTCTTGTTGTTGCTGATGCTGTACCGCTGCAGCAGTGATATCAGCATCGCTCATAAAATTACTATTGCTAATATTATTGTTCGCTTGAAGCTGTGAAGCGCTAGCAGAAGGTGCAGTTGAACTTGCAGAAGCAGCAGCGACGGCAACAGCGTTTGGATGTAGATGGAACATACTTGCAGGTTGTGATGCCTGATGCAACAGGGAGGGCCCGATGGCACTCTGAGTGGTAGTCAACTCCTCAAGTCCTATCACACCAGTGGTGATTTCCTCCACCTCATCAGGTTTATGAGTAACAACACTGAACCTACCCTTCCTTATCGGACTCACTTCACGTCTTTGCTGCTGCTGCTGCTGTCCGGTATCCGAAGAAGTAGCGACTGTAGTTTGACTAGGGTATCCCATAGTGGCGGACACGTTCTCACCGGCTGGAGTTTCCGCAGCAGATGAGCTAGGGGTAGCTTGATAAGGCGTCTCCCTGGTGGTGTCTGATGAATTGTCTATGAGATTTACAATATAAATTCATTCACAATTTCATCAAAACTTTTAACATTTAATCATCAATTTTTGTTTCTTTCAAAAGAGGGAATAAGGTTTCTAATCACAGAAAAGACAAAAAAGCATTTATAAAGCAAAAAAAAAAAAACTTGAAGCGTTAACAAAAGAAATCCTACCTTCTCTAACAATGCTGACTTGAAAGCGAGATACTTTCTTTACTGGCGGAACACTACCACTATCATTATTATTGCTAGCGCTACTATTCGAGTCAGTTGCTGTTGACGGTAATGTCAGCAAACCTGAGCTTTCACCTCCAGCATGAGAGGTTACATTGTCGTCACTTTTACCGGTATCCACAGTGGTATCATTAGTGGTATTATCAGTAGAGACTGACGGTGCTTTAGTGACAGAGTGATCGTCTACAGAGAACAGTAATGAAGCAGTAGGTGGCGGACTGCCTGTGTGAGGCGGTGTACTGATGCTGTTGTTAGCTGTTGTGACCATGTGCAGTTACAATAACGAAAAATTATAAATGAACCAAACGACAATTGGCAACAAAAATTTTTTTTTTTCAAAACGTACTACTAAACGAATACAATGATTGTTATACAACAGTGAAACTAATGTGATTGGGAAAAAGTACAAAATGTGATTACATACCTTGCTGAAATATATGAGGCGATGGCGAATATTGTGGTGGTCCAGCAAGAGAACCAGGATGTATTGGCATTGCTGAGATACCCATCGTAGCTCCAGGATGATGCAACATATGACCCAATGAACCTTGAATGAGCTGCGTTTGATGATGCAGAAATTGAGGGTTGGAACCTGATCGAGCAGCAACAGAATGTTGCGATGAATCTGCTCCTGGTTGACCAGAGGAATCCATTGAAGGTGGACCTGGAGCTCCTCCCATATGAGGCGATGCCACGAAACTTTGGTAAGGTTGATACGGGGCAGGAACGTACGTTGTAAGCAGAGCTGGCCCATGAATTTGCTGAGCATGTATTTGGGCTGGAGAAAACTGAGCTGCTGCTAAATTCATACCAACTGTCACAGTGCTCATTCCAGGCGGTGCAGAAGAAGCTTGCACAAGTTGTTGTTGAGAAGTTGGCGGACCACTTTTGTTAATTGTGTGAATTTTATGGAGCTCGGCTTCCAGATCTTGAAAATCCATTGCAGCTGGACGAACTTTTGGTTTATTGGCGTCACCGGCGGTTGAACCATCTTTGTTAAGCACTGGAGTTGCAGTTCCTCCTGTTCCAGTGCCAACTGAGGAACCCAGAGTAAGCTGAGCTTGTTCGGGCTGCGGAGTGCCGGAATCGCTTCCGGGGCCGGAAACTGCACCTTCAGTCATCATGGCTAGTTTTTGTTGAAGGGCTAGAATATAGCTCTCTTGTGTATGAGTTGATTGAGGTGTTGTAGGTTGACTAATTGTTCCCGCTGTAGTTGTTCCTTGCGTGCTGGCACCATCTCCACCACCACCACCATAACCCCCTGAATTAGAATCCTGTTGATTCGATGGATTTGCACCAATCATTTGAAGTTTGTGCTGTAAATCTTCTAGCGTTGAAGGTGCCCTGTATTTTAAAAACAACAACATGTCTTGATGCGATCTACCAATAATATAGACAATGACGATCAACCATCATAATATTATCTTGAATTGCAGCAGACTTACGTTTCACTTGCTGTTTTATCAATTGATCCCTGATTCTGAAGCCCGCCTGAAAACTGAGTATCTCCAGGTCCCACGGTATTTTCAGGAGTAGATTGCTGTTGTGGCGTCCCGAATTCGGAACTTGTTGCAAGTTGCTGCTGTGATTGCTGTTCGTATTGTTGCTGTTGTTGCTGATCCGAAGGTCCAGAAGCCAACGCAAAAGTAGAAGGATTAATTGGCATTGTCAACGGTACTGCCATGGTCATTGGTACTGCAGGCATTGTGATAGGTACTTGTTGGCAAACATTGGGGTCCCCAGCGATTGGAATTTGCATGACCCCTGTTGCAATAGTGTTGTTTAAATGTTGTTGCATCTGCTGTAGATGAATTTGCTGCTGAACTTGATGGTGCTGCTGCTGAATGAGTTGCTGTTGCTGTTGGTGTAGGATTTGCTGCTGGCGATTAATTTCACTTTGAACCTGCTCAGCAGTATATAAGCCCTGGTCATCTTGAGAATGATCCTGAGGAGCAGCACCCTGTTGGTAACCTGGTGTTGGTTCCAAAGGTACGCCATGCAAGTCAGTAGGAGGTTGCTCTTGTACAGGAGTAACCTTAAAACGCGATGGTTTGGACTGTGCACCAGTAATTGTTGATTGTGCGGAAGAAGATGCTGATGCATTCTGATGAAAACA
>JAQIXW010003354.1:0-13320 GCA_034700685.1 Willowsia buskii | reverse complement strand
TCAATTTGACTTTCTCCATCTCCTATTGTTAGTGAACTAAAAGACTTAACTGATGCTTTTTCGAGTAGCCACGCGCATTCCATACATAAGTACACATAAATAATACACATTATACGCACACATAAAAGTGATGAGGTTCCCCGAAAATGGGAAGAGAAAGCAGCAGAGAGAATATTACAGCAGGAGAAGAGAATACGGAAAGCCAGGATTGGATCCGGAATTTATGGAAAAATTCAAAGTGATCATTTCATATCTTACCTCGTAAATAATGATATTTTCTCACTGAGCCGCACTTGTGTACGCTTACCCTCACTTGCTCGCTTTCTCTTACCACTTCTCTATAATATCCAGATTACTTTCTTATATTTCTATCTGGAGAAAGCCTCAAACTTTGTAAAAAAACACGATATAACGTGGAGGAATGCGTATGTAGTATTTTTACTCTGACTATCCGCGGCTGGGAACCTGCTCCGATAATGACGATGATAATCATCGTTACAACAGTCGGAAAGATGAACATACTACATTATGGAAGTTGATAGACGTTTTTTTAGCATCGGGATAAAGCAAGTACGCAGAAAAGAGAGGATAAGACTAAAGAAAAAAAAACTGTTAGGAAACGAGCCGCTGGGAACGGATATAAAACTCCATTAGCGTTGTCTACCGTGATCAATAACTCCATTTTGGCATAACTAAAAGGAGGTCGAAGACAGACATAAAGAACGAGATTTATTTGTAATGCTGAATATAGCAGGAGGGGTTCTCCTCTGAGATATTTGAATATTTCATGGTAGTTGTGAGTAGAGTGAATGCGAGAAATACATAATTCGACGAGCAGGAGGAGGAGAGGTAGTAAAAGGTGGAGAAGAACGTCTTTTTTCATTTCATTCATTTCCCAGTAATGTTGTTATTATATTATTTCCGTGTTCTTGCCATTAGTGAACTTTCTGGATTCGATGATCTATAAACACACGGTAATGGTTTTGCTAGTTTGTAACGTAACCACACTCAAAGTGTCTTTTCGAGATATCAGATGAAATGAGTGAATAAGACAGGTGAACGCTTTTAGGCTGACGATGAACAGCGGTACTAACAGACGCAGTACAAATTTCCGATTTGCATATAAGTACTAGACACTGTCATCAGAAAAAAATGTTCTGGTAGTATTTAACCCAATGGAATGAGAAACAAATTTTTCTTCTGAAAACAGCATAGACACAAGTTGTTTTTGAGTGACAGATCATATTAGTTCATTCATTATGACTGTCTAGTGCATTTGATACTTTTGAGAGCTTACGAGAATTATTATATGCATGTCTTCCGAAATCTTTGATTAAAATGCTTTTTATGGATAGGAAGCTTCAAAATTTATATGGACAGAAAAGTAATTCGCTCATGAGTACGTTGCTCTTCTTCAGGTTGAACACTGGAAAAAGCACAGACATTTTTTTTCGAAATCTCTAATGATGCCCTTGTGGGTTATTCTCAAACGGACCACTTTTCCCAAGCTATCCCGAAAAGTACCCTCTTGTTCCTCCAAATCGCAAGTTTTACAGTTCCAACAGCAAACCAGACAGTTGGTCTTGCCAAAAAAAGCTCTTGTTGGAGGGAAGAAACTCAAAAAGCATTGTATGTGAAGAAAATGGAGGTGAAATGGGATATGGATGGATTTGTAAACGCGTGCACATTTATACATAACTGCGTATATATTCCTATAATCAAATGAATGATATTTTTTATATTTTGCAAATTGTCTAAGCATTTACATATGTACCACTACTTATTTCACTATAATCAGTAGTCTTCTTCCTCATATACAAGTCGTTAATGTTCTTATGTTCATATAAAATGGAATTAGTAAGAATATATAGTCTTATGAGTTTGCTCAGTTCACAATAGCAATAGATAGCACTTAGAATTAACCAAACGTATGAGTACTCGTTCTGGAAAGACATAGGAACTGAGAAGCAAATCGGCTCCTTTTTTGCTGCGCTTCGCAGAATTGTTGCTGCGTAGACATGAAGCTTATATGGGAAAAGCAGGAAAAAATTATTCGTGTATCATTAGGAAGCGCCATATTTCCCAGACTCACTTGGACTGCGTTGCGTTCTTCCCATAAATCATACACTTTTGCTAGAGTGTGTTCTTTTGATGAAGGTCTGCTGCTCCTTTTTTATTAAGGGCACACGCTGCTGAAAAGCATTATAGTAACGTTGATGATGAAGCCAATAACAAAAAAAAAAACTGTATAATATGAGGAGCATCATATAATGATGATACAATGATGCAACTTTATTTTTATTGCCAGCCAAAAAGGCTTTTGTGTTATCATCATCATTTGAGGAAGTACCAACTTATAGACCACTTTCTAAGTAGTACCACTGAGGTAGCTAAAATGGTATAAATAAAGGCTCATGGAAAAATGTGCACTTGTTTTCAGGCATAATCGCATTGAAAACATTTGAAGGAAAGAGGAGCCTTTTTTCGCTCAGAGGTATCAGGCAAAAACATGGTGCAGATTTTCATTTTCCATTGAACACGAAAATGCTCCTTTGAGACTCCTGAAGGAAATAATCCCATGTGAGTGCCTACAGCTCACTATAATCAGATGTATTTATTATGCTTCCTTCTTCTTACCTGGTATACCACTAACAATTACTAGAAGAAAATTACGACTTGATACTCCAAACTAAAATCTACAGTGTAAGCTATGAATAAATTGAGAGTATTACTTTGTATTGATCCTCTGTTTTTTTTGCAATTATAGTTTGATTTTCGAGAAAACACTCTCGGGCTTGGAAATGTGGTAATGAAAATATGCGTTTAATGAAAACCACAGGGATTGAAAAATCTACAATATCTTATCTTAACATTAAAGCAATGTACACTAATAAATAAACTAATAAGCATCTTATTGGGTTTCTAAGATTCGTTAGTTATCTGTATGGTTTAGCAAACGGATAATTAGACTTTGTTAGTTAGTTAATTTTCATTTTATTATTATGTTGTATCATACAAAGCTTGTGCATTTTTATGCAAATTGCAAACGCTGCATAATTTAACTTGACCTTTTACACCTCCATTTGGCATATGGGCGAAGACTGGAAAACCATGTTATTTTGGTGCTTCTTTGCCTCCCACTCAAAAATGCTCATTTCGGACAAATTATCCTTTGCATATAAATTGTTTCGAAATTTTCGTTTTACGTGGATTTTGTGGAAAAAAAAGTCCGGAGAAATATTCTGAATTTATAATCTCGTGGGAGCAATATTGCTAGAGGAGTTTATACCAGTTTTCCTCAGTTTGCCCTTGAAAGAAAATAATATTGTGCCTGGTGCTCATGTAAAATAAATAAACAAAAATTACGGTTCAGCAGTCTACTTAATTTTATGATCTAATGTACTTTTGTATGTGATGGATGACATATATGTAATCCTCTTTAGCTACTCCTGTCAGAATTTGAATTAATAAACATGAGTTTATTTTGCATTAATGGCACTCAGTCTAAATACAGTTACATGTTATTTTCCAAGTACGCAATAATGTTTCAAGCACACAGAAGTAAATTACTAGATTCACAAAAGCAACTAAACTTCGTGTAGTGGCATACTTTTTCAAGTTGAAGCTCGTAGCGCTTTTCGAGTTATTTTTAAGATTTCTGAGAACTTTAAATAGGAATGAGGTAATGCTATTACACAGTAATATAATTAATGCATTTTCGTAAATAGAAATGAAATAGAAGGATGAGGGGAAAATGGCATTTGTAAATGTGCATAATATGTTCGCATATAAAACGCTTACTTTCATGAATACAAGTGCTATTTAATATGTAAAATATATAAGAAATGTTTATATGAACACGTAATCAAAATTATTGCCACTATATGCTGAGCATCGTCAGTGCAAGTAAATCATTACAGGTGACGCTCCTCATAAACAAGTGAAAGCACTAATCTTTGAGCTTTCAGCCAACTAGATTTCCAACGTGGAAACTAATGTCATAAAATTATCAAATGACAAAGCTAAAGCTCTCACAGTACCTTGCCCCCTTTTATTACCTTCCTTCCTCCTAATGATATTAGGTTTAGTACGAAACGTCTCCTGCAAAGTTTACTACTCTACCCTGTCGGGGTTCTGCCAGTTTTGTAGTTTGTTTGCATGTCCACACGGGTTTTTCCTTACTAATCATTATGTATTCATTGAGTACCTACTTGATTGTTAGGTATTGCCTTTTGTTCCCTTTCCTTGCACATTGAGGAAATTGTGCACCTTCTAAATACGAGCATAAACATTAAAGTTGTTGGTTACTCTTGCTTCGTCTTGTTGGCAGGTGGTCCTGACAAATTCATTGTCGACGAGGCACGAGAATATTGTGTCTGCCTCAACAGCGACAACAACAGCAACAAAACATCACACTTTTTGCTGAGCAGAGAGTAACAACTAGCTGCAAAAACACAAGTTATCTCGCACTTTAATCAGTACATGTGCGCAAACAAAGGGAAAGGACGACGAAGACGATGAGCGTGTGTGTGTGTGGGTTGAAAGCTTGAAATTGTGCTGTCAACGCGTCCAAAACGTACTATTACACAAGGAAGCGTATTGTTTCCCAAGCACAAATCCATTTATTATACTCAACTATTATGTTGTATGACAGGCAACGCGTACAACTAAATATATGTAAACCATGAGCTTATTTCAGTTTTACCTATACGAACTATACATAGGGAGGAAATTCTCTTATTGGACAACATAAAATACAATACAAAATCTAGATACAGTCGTTTTTTTATCTAGTGCAAGTAAGTCTACTCTGTTATTTATAGGGAAAGCACGACAGTACAGCCAGCCAGGTTTCGTGAGTGAAAGTCATTGTGTACAACAAGTTTGTTGGTTGAGGAAAAACAAGCAGCAAATTCAGCCCCGTCGAGTTTATTTACTTCCGTCTGTTTCCTATCTTTCCCCTTTTTAACACGAACAGTGACTTAATCAACGATCTTGATGAGTCCCAAATGCTAAGTTTGAAGCTTTGTATGACTATCAGGAGACAGTAATCGGGAAGCCTTCTTTTCTTTGGCTGTTGTTTTCCCTATCTGTCACTCATTTTCCTTATTGAATCTTTAAAGGAGTTGCAACGTCGTTTCACAAGATGATGATGATGGTAATAGTGACATTATGCTAATATTTGTCTTTGGAGACATGTTAGAAGCGTGTAAAGTATAGGGCTAAATACACAACAAATTGGCAATTCTACCTGAGCACGTCCTTACGTTTCTTTTCTCAGCAAACTTAGACAAACGCGGAATCTACACTTCTATCTCTGATACGCCAACCAACATCATCTTGCAACTCAACTCACTAAAAAGTAAGATTGGATGAATAGTGAAAAGAGCTTGAGGATGGAAAAGGATCCCATGAAACCATACCATATCACCATCATCGTCATCATTATTTCGTTACGAAACATGAGGAAAGCTTGGCTGATTAGTAATTTTCATGGTAGAAGGGAAAGGTATAAGAGCCAATTATTTTTTATCACTTCCTTTTCTTCTGTACACAGAAGGAATGGAACACCTCGATGATACTAATATTACCACACATCCAGCCCGGTACACACTACTTCCTCTCATCCTTCTGTCTTGCAGACATGTTTCTCCGAAAAGTAGAATGATATTCCCTCTTCCCCTGCCGTAATCATCATCGTCATTACCGATGCCGTTTTTATATTCAGCCTCTGCACTTAATTAGTAGATAAAGTCATTAAATTCTTTTAGCGCTAGCAGTGAAACTCTGGCGTCATCGTGGGTTGGGTGTCTATACTCTATGTGTTTGAAAAGTAAACCGGTCGAGAAAGTGCTAATGGCAAAACTTGTTATTCAAACTTGTAGTCACAAAGTTGAGTGCAAAGAGCCACAAAAAAGTCTACCTCTATATATTTCTTCTTCATTTAGGTGCTTAGAAAACTCAAAACAGACTCAAAACTCAAACTATACGGATTCGGTCGTTTGTGTTTATTATCGTTATAAATATAAACGAAACGGATTTCTAAAGTGCGTACCCTCCCAAATGCAACATTTACGAACATTTTCTCTTTTTTGTAAACATCCTACAAAAAAATTAAATTGGTTTCTTGTTCAAGAAGATGGAAAACTTTGCAGCTGATGTCCCTGATTCTCCACTTTTAGCAATTTACAATACTCTAGAAATATTAAATTACTCCGTTTTCAATAATGCCCATCTTCTTGATGTGCTTGACATACGCTTAATATAATGTTCACTAAAAAGAGTGTCCTGTTTAGAGGGTCTTTGCCGTTGGCTGAATATACATCTTTTTCTCGTTCAAGTTATGTAACGAACAAAACGTTATTGAATGCATGAATGTGAGAGTGAACAATGAGTTTTAAGGTGCCAAGAGGACATCGGTGTGAATTGCTTCTTGAATTGTGTGAATCCAAAAGTTTACTGTAAGCCAGCTGTATGATGATGATGACAGCATTATGTCGAGCTCAGCACGTTTTCTTTTAAAAAATTTTACAAGCGCACTTTCTGCTAGAAGGCTTCGTTTTGATTTGATGTCTTTGAAGCATGCAGCCTTGCTTTTCTTCTTTATCACAATATTACGGTCGACAATGGTTATATTCCTGTTCTTGTCTTCTGCTCTGGGAGCATCCTGCACAAGTGTTATCATCAACGTGTCAGTTTTTTCTAGGTCGACTGTAGTGACGAAGAAGAAGAATAGTAAAAATGTAAAAAAGTAAAAAAGCACTCATGCATTGGAGGGGAAAGTTCTTTCTTCTTCTTTTTACAATGCTCAAGGCTCAACGTACTTTAAAAAGAAAATAGGTAAAAAAGATGCTCTATTGTCGTGTACAAAGGAATGAATAAATGACAAAATATGTAGCGAAACGGAATGCAGATATGTGAGAGAAAACGATGATGTGACAATATTGTCGAGTCGCCGTACACCCTCGCCATTTTTTCTTAGACATACTTCAGCTCAGTGAAAGTACAGATCGTTTAGAAAAAAAATAGGGAAAGTCTTTTTACGAGAATCTTACCACTTTTCATCCACGCAGTTTGTGTATGTACACTATCATAAGATCAAGAATGGCAAATGCACTGCTGGAATGCATTTATTGCTTGGTTTTTTTTGTTGGAGGGAATAAGCTTACAATTTTATGCCTACGTACGGTCAGTAAACCTTATGTATACTAAAAATGACCATTGGTGAAAGTAACCAGCCATCAGCCTTTTCGTCAGCCAAATCAGCAAAATTCCAATGGGAGTCGGGATTCGATGCGTGTTCATGCAGGGTTTTTTTAGGCTCCGGTTAATCCAGCTTTCAAATCGGATGTTCAGCATGTCTTGACGGAGAATAAAAAATTGACAGAGGCGCACATACTTGCATGGATGAGAAAGTTGTGGTCGAAAGTAAAATTTTATTTCTCAGTCGAATAGATGTATTCAAATCTCTTTGTTGTAAACGTAACGTAAGTATGAGTAGATACGTGTATTGTAATAGGAATAATCATAAAATTTTACGTGAATTCGCCTTTTCTATACTTTTTGCAACAGAAATTGTATCTGCCCATCGCCGCGGCAAAATAGCCAGTATGGTGGGGATTGAAGGCGGTCATTCTCTCGGAAATAGCATCGCGGTCCTAAGGATGTTTTACAGTCTTGGAGCTCGTTACCTGACACTCACGCACACTTGCAATACGCCCTGGTAAGTAGAACACTGAACAGAGAAAGCAACATTACCTTATACGATGTTGTCGCAATTTTATATTCACGTTTTATTCTTTTTGTTTCCGGGTTTTATTGCTGGCAATAATAGTAGTATTATGCGTACGTAAAATAAGCTGGAATGATAAAAAAAGGTGCTTGCGAATTACAGTCATGTAGGAATGCTTGAAATCTAAAATGTTGTTATTCTCGAAATCGCGTTGTAATTGGCCGACTGTTTAATGACCAGGGTTTGAGTACACCTTTACGTATTACATAAGTACTCGTAGAAATGTCATTACATATTTTGTAACTGACTATCAAATTCTAAGTGTGTGAATGGAGTTGTTATATTTTTGCTATTTTTTGGAAATAGTATCATTCAGAGATAAAGTCAGGACAAAATAACTACCTTTAGAAAATGTAAAGTTAAATTAAAGAAATGTGTAGCTAGAGAGAAAACAAAACTCGTTTGGATCCCGCCTTATCTGTTTTTCACTGCACTGGATCCTTGTAAAGAGAACATTCAACATTGATCGTCTCCGTTTATTATTAATAATAACATAAAGTAAATACTTCTGGAAGAAAACGAACTCAAAATAAACTAATTGGTAATTTCATTGATTGTTTGCAAGAAATATTTTCAGGAGCTCAAACTCCGCTTTCTAATAACAAAACCTATTTCACAGTAGGGTGCTGACGGACAACAAATTCTCTACGAAAAGGAAAAAGAAAAGTGTAATTTACATTTATTGTAAATGGATATTATAATCTACTTATATATGCACACACGAGCTCAGCATTAGATAACTTAATTTCCAAAACACGCGTCTACGTATTCATATTTAAATAATACTAGATTTTGACATGCAAACAGCATGTATAGGTAATTCTATTCAGTTAATTTGGTATACTTTGTCCGCGTCATGTCGCATTATTACACCTTACGTATCGTCGCACGACGAGTTGTAGCTGTCGTGAATCGAAAACCTGTATTGCATACAACACGATACAACTAGGAAAGCAACATTTACAAGCTTCATTGCACCTCAATGTAAAAAAGTACTTCTTTCCATCATGTCTCCGGTGAAAACATCTCAAGTTGTATTCGTAATTTTCAAATTTTCATGGGTTTTTTATTTTGAATGGGGTACACTTGCTTTCAATCAACACCCAATTTGAAGGAATTGTTGAGAATGTTTGAATGAGAAGAAAAAAGTTAGGGTGCCTTCTCTCTTGAGAAAAAAGTTGGCTTCGCTGCAAAATACAGAAAGATGAAAGTTTGATGCTGCATGTCAAGCAGGAGTAAGTGGTGTTGATTTATTTTCTGTGAGAAGCGACATTTTGTTATGCTCTGAATAAAATCGTTTTGCATAAATGCAATTTTTCGGAAATAAAAATTGGAGGTGATCACACTTAAACCTATCTCTTTTTCTCCAGTTTAAAATCAGGTATCTTAACTTCACGTGAAATTACACTTCAGCACTTTGCAAGAATCCTAACTGTAATCTAGTCACGTGTCAGCATTTAGACTTTTTACACTTTCTTCTTATAAACGTAATTGAATAAAATGTTAATTAAGTTTTCCTAGTAGAAAAGCGGTGTAAACAGTTTGAACTTTCTCTGCTTCTTGAGAAAAAGTATGATTTACCTAACGCAATAGACCGTTCTTAGGTGCTCATTTTTATCATCATTGTACGAAATCTAACAAAGCTGCGTTGATCGTGTTACTTTCTACAAATACCTATATAAGAAACTTATTAAAAAAGCGAGAAAACTCATCAACGACTACTTTTATTCAATTACTTTGTACATTCGTAATAAAATATTCAGTTGCATTTTCTTCCAACCTAATTTCACAACTTTTTTCAGAGAGAAAGTTCAAGTGTAAAATAAAACTTTAAAAGTTATAATAATTTCCCTATGAGTCGTGACAGAGTGTTTTGAAAGGAGAAAGGAAAACAGCTCATATAAACAACAACATAATATTAAGGAATCGCATTTCTTATTAAATTTAACAATCCCGTTTTATTTATTTAATGTATGTGTAAAGCTTACACGAATGCATGTATATGCACTTAAGGTAAGTATGTACACTCACAATGTTTTTAATATAGAATGAATCAAATTGCCTTTCCCATAATAATATATTACGTTTAATGCCAAACTGGCAAAGTTAGGTTGCAATGCATTTCTTCCCGGTGATGTTGTGGAAAGGGAAAAATAATAAATCGAGACGAAAAATGTTAGATTATTACAATGCAGTGGTAGACTCTCACTCTCAGAGACACAAACACTTTAGTAGAATACACCGCAGCAGCCCCGTGCAATAATAAAAAAACATTGAAAACTGAGCAGATCGGTGTTGTGCATGGCTTGTTCTCCAGTCTTTGTGCAAAGTATAAAACATGAATTTTGTATCTGCAGGCATAGAACTGCCACTTGGAGAAAAACTATATTAAAACAGAACAAACCAGGAAAAAAGAAAAGCACAAGCACACAACCAATGTCGAGATAAAAGTCATAAATTGCCCGGTATGTATCCATCTCGGTAGAGATAACTCCATTTATTCCTATTCCTACACACATTAGTTTCATTAAATGTTTTAAACTGTAATTTAGTTGACACGAAGAGATGTGAGGTACATGCCATAAAAACACCATTTTGCCATTTAAATGACCTATCTGGAATGAAGAAAAAACGAAATGGGAAAAACTGCTTTCACTCCATAGATCTCTTGTGTGGAAGCAGGAAGTGTGTTTTACTTTCATCTTTTCATTTTCTCCTTCTCGGTGTGTATATTTTTCGTCTTGGATAATGGGAAATGGTGCTGTCGGATTATTATTGTGTGTTGTATTATATACTCGTATTCGTATTGATTTCATGTCTTTGAGCATTTCATGTTGGAAATCTAAACTTCCTTGCTAAAAATGATCATAATATTGGCATGTCTCTGAACAAAGTATTATCTTTGCTCAAAAACACGAGCCCTTTTCTCCTCGAGGGATTCAAAACCCTATATAGATAGGTATAATTAGTGTAAGGCATGTTAGAAAAACTGGTAAATTATACAGATGCAACATAAGAATACAATTTAATGGAGGATCATTTAAAATATGTATAGCAGCTGTATTGGATGCTCTTTTTATACTCAGTATATTTAGTAAAGTATAAATGTAGAAATAAAATACGTCTTATTACTAGGCTTAATCTTTTACGTTCATTTTCCTGTATCGTCAGTTTACGTAGACTGTAGATCTGGAATCATGGGTTGTCGTATTTTTCTTAAATGTTTGATGTATACAATTTTACTGGTTAAGACAATAGTATAGATTTTTGTTAAGACTTTGATACGTTTTAAATGACTATTTTGTTTGCTTATATCTGATAAGGTGAGGTATATATTATAAGATATCGTGTATTTCTATGCATATGTGTAGAGCTTGAAAGAAAATGCTGCCGCATATTGGGGTGTTGAACTGAAAGAACTATTTTGCAACTAATCCAACTATATGTACTTACATGCATACATGACTTCTCTTGTTTGATATAGGGCCGACTGTTCATCGATGGACGAGCCGGGCCAGAAGACCAAAATTAGTGGCTTAAAAGAGTTTGGTTTAAGAGAGTTTGGGAAGGTGAGCTAATTATTTATTTTTATTAAATAATCAAAATAATTATTCTGTATTTGTAATATGTTTAAAATACCTTAAGGCCATTTCCAGAATGTGTTCATTATCTAATGTACATCCAAACAAGCAGAAATTACGTCAGTTTCAATAATTTAGGGCAGTCTGTTCATTAAAATGAATGACGGTTCAAGTAATTTTGTCCCATGTTGCATATTTTCTCCCAATGATGAGCAACAGAAGCATAATAAAGTTCATTTACCGGACATGATTTTGTTAAAAGCATGGTAAAATAATAATAGTATGACCAAACAAGCTACAGTTTTTCATTTGTAAAATTGGGGCACAGAATATGATGCCAAAAAGCAGTAGTTTGCTAATCAGGAGAAGTGAAGTGTATCAAGGGATGTAGTGTTTTCCAACCAAAACAAGTTCAAAGTTGAAGCGAACTTTGTTCATCAGGTGTAATTCCAGCCAGATACTAATACATCTGAGTGATTAATCAGAGTGCATATGTTTATATGTTCATGTCCATTAAGTAATCCCATACTTCAAATTTAGTTCAGTCCATACCACCTTATTAACGTCTACCATGAATTACTAAATTTTATAATAATATGAAAAGCTGGTTGGCATTCACTGTACCGAATGATAAGCACAAGCAGCTAGAGGCAAAAAAATATAGTACCAACAGAAGGGTATCTGCATTGGCATGAATTATTTACCAAAAAAACATTCACAGTTCAGTATTGTAACAAGCATAAAACGAGTAAAAGTATACATGTATGTACTGCTTTGAAAGTACTGAACCGTAATGTTTACCTGTGTTCTTGTGACCACCATGGATGTTGTGTGTTTGCCATCTTCCACTATATTCACTTCATTTTCAGTTTAGTTTTAGTTACGGATTTTATACTTGTACTTTCATTTTAAACAGTTTGTAGTTGTACGCAAAAGTTGACATGAGAAATACAGGGAAGTGGTACATGCATTTATTCTCACTCCAACAAAGCAATCTAATAAAGAATGTGAAGAAGTGAAGAAACTGAAAACTATAGGAATGTGCATGAAATTCCCATGTTTTTTGTGTTTATGGCCTTGTCAAATGATTACTTCATTTGCCTCGTGGAACTCAAAACTTGTGGTTTATGATTGTGGGCAGTGGTAGTTTGAACAAAATTGAGGCGTTGAGAGAAACGGAAAGATAGAAATTGGAGCTGTATGAACATTTATGGCATGTAGCGTTTTACTAGCAAGTTCTCATTCTCCTTTTCTTTGGAGTGTATACGAAGCATACATTTTGTAAAACGACTGCATCCCAGAGGTGAAATTTAATGCTTCCTTTTTACTCTGTGTAATATTTGGCTATGAATAAACCACATTTTCCAAAAACTGTTGTTACCTGTCTGTCGCATCCACTGCCTCGTGCTGCGGTTTTATTTTCCATGAGCACTCGTCTTTTCTCACCTACCGCAGAACTTGTTCTGCAACATAACTACACAAAGTAAACTAGTGGCAGGAACATCACTGACATATTGACATATGACAGAAGAGTCACAAAGTTTTAGTAAAAGCGGAAAATTGTTCAGGATGCTTTTCTAATATTCATTTCTGTGATCTCTCGGCTGTCTCACGTAAACGATCTCTTGGAAATTGTTTTAAAATATTTAACATGAAATGCCCACCTTTTCAACCGCGACCACCACCATTGCCACATAACCGTTTCGCTCCTGAGGTTGTCTCGGTATTTTTACACACATACCGACCACTGCCGTGCTTCCTTTCTCTACACAATATAAAATGGTCTTCGTTCCCTGAGATGTACTTCATATTAAATTTAGAAAATAGTAGATGTAAACAGACTGGAAGGGTATAGACTCGCGATGGGCTCCTTTTGAACCTGTCGGGATGAATAAAAGAAGAAATAATAAAAAACGTGAAAGGAATCTCTACGAAATGTGGAAGATG
>JAQIXW010003353.1:0-13327 GCA_034700685.1 Willowsia buskii | reverse complement strand
CAATCGTAAAAGTTGCATAATCTCACTAAAAGGTTCTTTTATTTATTTTATGCAAAGACTTTAGCTTTGCTTTATTTGATGAAAGAAATTGGTTTTTTTTAAATTCTCAATAATTATAAGAGTTTTGCACGTTCTCGCGTAGAATTATATTTCACTGTCGCAATCCAATGATTTATGATAATTGTCAATAATATATCCATTCAAATGAAAACCGTTACAACACCTAGTAAACGGATACCAAAGTAATAAATACTTACTCGGTCGCTGGCAATTTTAAGTCAGACTTTTCAACATCTTTCATGTCAAATTATTGTCGTGTTCGTTCTTTTATTCATGCTGCATTTTCTCAATATTTCTTTCAATGTTTTTAAAAGCTTTATTCAGTATGTAATCGAAATTTTTACTGGAACATGTAGCAAACATGATCGGATAATAAAGAAAGTAGATTTCCAGTTATGGAACACCATTTTGGGGTAATATGAAGCAATGATAATGTCAACTACGGCAATCAATGGCAATGGTTGATTGCGATGTATTGTATGCATACGGAGGAACTTTATCGATCGACTCCTATGATTTTAAGAAACAGAAATGTCTTTTCGTTGATGAATGAGTGTACAATGTATAATTTAAATTTTGTCCATCGGAGGAAAATGTGAATGGGTATTGATGCATGAAGTGAGAAAGGAAAAGTTGAATGGTAAGGATAAAACTTATGAATGGTGTATGGAAGCAGGCTTCACTCTTCAGTATCTAATTTCTGTATTGAATGATTGTAATGGTGAATGGTCAAGCTTATTATTTGTTACACTCATCCTATGCTTTCTACTTTTTCATTTAACTGTTGACTGTACCATGATTTGATTGAGTTGAAATGATAAAGAGGCATTTTCCCTTTGATCAGCAATTATGCGCAAGTTAATTTCATACATACGGCATAAGTATAAAACTCATATGACTCCATGTATTTTGCAGCAGCTACAAAACTGTCATATTCCCAATTCCATCACCAAGAAGATGGATTACTTGCTAACTAAATGTAAAGTGAAGAGGAAACCTTTGTACCTACATATCATATAAATATGGGCTTCTTCTGTCGCGTATGATGCGTAAAGTGTCAGCACAAAGGCAGCTTTCTGCAATGGCCTACTTGTGTTTACTAGGAGCCTATAATATGTGTATGTCGCTGTTTTGTATATGTTTACTATTACATAATCTAACCGGTTAGATTCAAGAATGAAAAAGATCTTTGGGTCTATTCGTCCACAGACGCGACACGCACGAAGCTGTAAGTTCACAGAGCCACAATATGGGTCCGTAGGATACTAGGGAATTGTACAACTGAAAAATCCTCTCTTTTGAGTTTAGTACGGCACAAACATAGGGAGAACATTGATGAATATACATACCTACCCAGAGCCGACAGAGCCACACATGTAATCGACTATCTAACTTCTACCTTAGGTATAACGAGATTCTCTATCCACTAGCCTACTAATTCTTATTTTTTAGTCACAGGACAGGACGGTATGGCACCAATACTGCAATGCGGCAAGAATAATCTATTGATACAAACATGCAAATTGTAAACTGCACACAACCCTTTATTTGTCAGAAGCCAAAAATTTAAAAAGTTCAACTTTAAAAACTTATTTACACGTAATGTTTTTGTTTTTATGAGTAGCTTATGAAAGTTATTAGTAATAACACCTTTTTCGACATCAAACATTTAGTAACTCAAATAAATGGTGAGTAGCTTCTCAAGCTTTTTAATGAAATAAATGGGATTGGGTTATTTTAATGTGTTTATCTAACATGAGTAAATTATATCTGCATTTTTTGTGCACATTACTGGATTGTGTATGCTTTAGAATGAATTAATTTAATAACATCTAACTTTACTGATAATCGGGATGTTCTACTAGTATAATGTGTACAATATAATCCATCACTACCTTCTTTACCTACAATATAAAGGAATGCATATGAGTATATTGCTAGATCACAGTGTAGTAAGAGCGACTGCGAGTAGAGAGGAGTTTACCGAATGGCCGTCTCTAGCTTTTGCTTAAACATACAGATAGAAGATTTCATTCTGGTACACTATCCTTGCAAAAAGTGGAAATGAAAGTCGAGGACATTGTGAGGTCCTTGTAACTTAGCCTCAAAAACTTGGCTACGAAGGTGAAACCTATATACTATCGCAATGTTTATGTCTACGTCAACAAATATACGGGTATGGGGCTATGTAGTGAAATTTGCTAATGCATTGTAATGTAGCATGTAAAATGCAAGAGCATACTTACACGAATCGCATTACAATAGACGATTTTCATGATACAATATATTTTCATATACCAAATTCGTACTTAAGCATGCTGAAATCACTAAAGGTTTGTGTTGTACAGTTTTGCACGTCAGAATATCAAACAGAGTCTTTCTGCCACACATTTGTAGAGCGTATTTCAGCCAAAGCCAGAGTTAGAGAAAACACTACTAGTATGTAGCAAACCTGTTGCATAATCTAAGATAACGCACGGGTAGAAAAAGAAAATGCAGGAAAATGAAAGATTCATGAAAAAGCTTTTTAGCAATTTAAAAATTAATTTAAAGAACAAAATAATCAGTACAGTATTACATGCACATTTAAGGCCCCTTGCAAAATTAAAATTTATCGAGCTCAAAATTTATTATGACTATGACGTGTTCATCCAAAGTTTAAAACTCTGGTTCTCCTCGCGGTGTATCAAGTGCAACTCCAAGACCAGTTGGTGGAGGGAAAATGGGGAGGCTGTCGTTTCCCCAGAACAAACGCTGAACTCGACTAGTTCGGTTATCTGGTTGCCCATCAATCATTTGTGGGATTTGCATCGCATGATAGGCTAACCAAACTTCGGACCCATCTACAACAATTTAGAATGTAAAAAACGGTCACATTTACAAACAATTTTCAAAGAATTTACTGCTTACCCCTTGAAAAGGTTATGGAACAATGTCCCGGTCCGTAAACGCCCTCCGCATCATTAGTTTGAAAAATTGGATAGTCAATGTCTTGAGTCCAATGACTAACGTTGAGGGGATCACTTCGAGAATAGTTATCCAGATAAATCATTCCCATGCAATAGCTTCTATTTTGATACGCATTTGCAGAGAAGACAATGATAAGTCTGTCGTTGTTCCAGAGGTACTGAGGGGCTTCAAGCACGGTTCCTTCCCAGGTCAATGTTCTGGTTCGCAAAAGTACGCGAGGACCCGATAATTGAGTGGGGCTACTCATTGGGGCTATGTAAAGATTTGTAGGATTGTCGATACCAACACGGTCGCATCCTGACCACATCATGTAAAATCTACCATCTCCATTCTGAATAATGGTGCCATCGATTTGGTAATAGTCTTCTGTTGGTGGAAGTAGCCTTTAGAATTATATAAACATTAACTATATTATTAGGTACTTCTTATCAATCAATGATTTGATGCATTATTGTGTACTATGCATATATTTTTTCACTCATTGCATACCTGATTTTCTCCGTGTAATTTGTGAAGGGAGTATTCTTTTCCAACGCTTTGATTACCCACATTCTCTGAGTTGGAATTGGTCCCGTGCCCATTGTGAAATAAATGTGAAAGTATTCATCAAAAAAATGAATCTCAGGAGCCCATAAGTTTGCACTTCCTTCTGGAGTTATATATACTTTCATGGATTGCAAGGGATTTCTCCAATCTGTGAGTTTATCATTTTTCATGACTGTGATGCCATCACCAATTCGAAGGACAAAATAGTAGAAGCCATCACTATGAAGGTAGACATACGGGTCTGGGGATGATCCATCAAATATGGGATTGTAAAATATGCCTTTTGGTGATGTCTGGGACTTTCCTAAAGTGAGTCCTGAGGAAAGACAAACACTTAACGATATGAAGAAAGTTATTTGCTTCAATAGATCCATTTCGTGTCAAAACTTTAAAAAAGCTGGAATCTTTAAATTTAAGTACACTAGAATGTACACTTGGCGAGTCAATAAAGATCTTCCAACTTATTGGAATCGAACCATAGCTTAACCTTATTTGTGTTTTACATGAAGCAATCTGTACGACAGTGAGATATCCTGCGTGGCATGCATCAATCATCCATAATCTTTTTATCTACATATCTGGTGGTGAGCTTAAATAAAAATCGCAATGCGATATCATTTAAATTTAAATCATACCTTAAATTAAAAATAAGCACGTAAAATATTTTATATGCATTATGAATTATAAGTTCCGTATATTTTACTGCATGTATAATAATACTAGACCTAAAACAAATTCAAAATTATTTGAAACTATTAAAAGATTTTAGATTCCAGTTTCATCGTGACCATCAGGCTATTGTTTCAAAGATGATGTGCTTAATATTTTTCAAATCATAAGTATCTCAATACCAGATTTTAAAAGTTTGCATCCGTAGTAAGTTATAAATAGTACAGTATGGTAAAAGCTAGGGATTAATTCCTTTGCAGGTTCGAACAGGAAGGACCATAAATAGTTATATGCGACTATGCGAGTAGCAACGACAAGTGGACAAGTAGCCTTAGTTTGTTTTAGTAAATGGAAAATGAAAACAAGTAAATTATTGCAGTTGCAAGTTGCAATGCAAAGTGTGTGTTCTTGTAAACAGGTAAAGGTAATAATAAGCCTTGACTAGACGTGAAGTGGTTGGTTGAATGCCTGTCATGATGAGCTCCAAGTGGCTTCAGAGATGACAGAGCCCACAAATAGGGTTGCAGGAAAATCCAAGAGCGAAAACATCCCCGTGTGTCCGTTTGTTGTGTTTATTCTATGAGCTTTGGGCATATATGATGAGCATGAACAATGTTGCATGTTGGATTTTTTACAAGCTAAATACAATTTACAATATGATATTTTTGTCCAACAATAACTTGACAGTCAATCATCTATAGAGATGTAAATATAACATGAATTACATATTACATGTACTTTATTGTAACGTCTTTAACTGATATTGGGTTCATATGGTATAGTAAATACATGCTGCACTAGTTTGTTTCTCAATGAAACTATAAGATCAAGTGCAGTATCCGTTGCATTCTCAACCCCAAAAGTCATAAACCTGCTTTCAAGAGAAACATTTTCATCTTAAACGATCTTAAGTAATCTTAATACACTTGGCAAGTTATATTCTTATTGTTAACAAATCGTCAATGGAATGTGCTAAATACACAACTTTATAGAAACCAGCAGGGCAGTATCATTGTAATATTTTGAAAGCCTATTCATACATCATATGGGCTGTTTCATCCAGGTATGCAAATAATCATTTAACAGTTGTCGCTAAAAGTCATTAAATTCGTTAGTATCCTCTCCGTTTTCAATTGAGTATCAAATTAAACTTTGGGGTTCACATCTTTGCCATTCGAGTCTCTTGCGTTAACACTCTAATTTTACATATAATTGCAGTGCCGACACCATGGACGAGTTTGGAAGGAGGCGCAGGGAAAAGGCAAATTATTTCTCTCCTATATCTAATAAATTTGACACGAGTTCACGTATACAGTGCAGTCTTAGTGAGTCCATACCCACATCGTCACGAACAGTTTGTTCGGATTTGGAAAGTTTTGTTCAAACATTAGAATCAAATGATGCAGATAGCTTTGCAGAACTGCTTTCAAGGAGTAAAAGCGGTGTTGATGCAAATTTAATTGTTCCGGATATCGAGTTGACACTATTGCATTATGCTGTAGGCTGTAGTGAAAACAACCCTACAATTGTTGAGCGTTTACTGATGATTGGTGGCGATCCAAATAATGTGAATGTGAAAGAAAAAGTATCACCTCTCCATCTTAGTGCATTTTATGATTATGACCGTGTTATGCATGTTCTAATCGAATATGGAGGTGACCCCAAACTACTCACCGGCGACGGAAAAACATGTTTCGACATTGTGAAGATAAACGTTGAAGAAGAGTTGCTGGAAAAGTGTTTTTCATACCTTTTTCCCAGGTCAAAGGATTTCAGGAAATCCATGGGTAGATGCCTTGGTACTTCACAGACTAGCCCAATCAAGCGAAAACAAACAGGTCTTCACGATAGTGGCAGTGATGGGTTTTACTCTTGTGACAGTCAGCTAATCAGCGAAACACACTCACACTTTATACAAAATGAGCGAATGCATAGTAAGTACCTAGTATATTGGGTATTCATTTTTTTGGAATTTCACATTTATTATGGAAAAGCATTACCAATAATTTGAATTTTCTAACTTAGGTGTTGCCAGAAAACTATATCCCATTGATTACGCCAACTTTATGACAGAAGATGAGTCCTCAACAACAGACGATGATGAGGATGATATGAAGAAAAAACTAACAACGATACCGGAGGAATCTGGAATTGTTTCAGCTTCATCGCCACATATGCCAACATTTTCTTCCTTCACACCGTCTCCCCTTCGTCCGTGTCGAGGAATTGCAAGCATGACAGCTCCCCTGTACGTAGTAACTGATGATTCGATAAGCGTAATGAGTGATTCAGAACTGTCCTGTGTCAATTCTACTCCACCAATAACGCCTCAACCTACGAAAATGGACCTCGCAAAGTTACAAGAGCAAATGAACAAACTAAATCTTCCAAATACACCTATAACAGCATCAACCTATGGTGTTATGAAAAAGGTTGAAGAGTCCAAAACGCTTTTGAAAGCATTACTCACTCCAAAAACTGGTGTTAGAAACTTTTCACCGGAGCTCCAGGCAGGAATACAGAATATAAATTTAATTCATGAGTGGGGCAATCTCAAAGTAGACTTCTTACAAAATGCAACGCCTACTGCCAACGTGAGCAAGTCATTCTACAATTACCTGCTATTGGACCCAAGAATAATTAAAAAAGCAAACTTCTCAGGGGATCATCTGAAGGCGGGAGTAATCAATAACACAGAAAAGTTTTCAAAGTATTTGGAAAGCGTATTTTATATTGGAAAAGCGCATGGAAAACGGCCGCTTCAGCATCTGGTTGAGGCAAAACGAAAGTATGCAGAAATGCAATTTGGAAAGAAGTCTTTGAAGAAGGGCGAGAAAATCGACAAAATTTTAGAAATTTGGAGATCAGGGTTAGGTGTCATAATCGTCAGCGTATTTCACCATTCTTCGGAAAGAGAGGCTAACGTCAATGAGGCTTCCATGATTGACGCAATGGGACTTGTCGAATTGTCAAATATCAAGAGAGGGAGCTATACTGGGACAGTTGCAGCAAGTTGGCCGCAGAAAACGAAAAATCAACTTGGAAGTCTTTTGTTGTTCAATAGTTTTCGAACTTTTGTAGTCAGTGATCCAAAACAGTTTTACCCTGCAGACTTTTAATATAATATATGACTCAAACGCATTCAACATTTAAAACCGTACAAAAAGACAAACCATATTATTTTTGTGACATCTTTCACCTCTAATCCCAAAGTTCAAACGACAAACGATATTGAAAATGCCAGAATATCTTTTAATTCTATGTAAATACATACTCGAAACGGATATTACGCCTAAATATGTAACTTACTGTATACGTATGCATGCTTTTATTTTATTGTCTGGGCCTGAGTTTAAGTTTATGAATACATTTTGACGATTTTTAAGTTTTTATTGGTGCTGGTACTGTTTTTTATTTTGTTTTAAACTTAAAATATTATACATTGTATTTAATAGATTTTAAGCATTATGCATTTCAAAAAATCAGTTAATTTCAAAATGTTTTAAAGCTCAAAAGTTATTCCTTAATAATTTTTTTATTGTACAAAAAGTGACGATTACTACATGCTTATCGCTGTAGCTCTCAAAAGAAATAAAAAAAGCCAATCATTTTGTCAACATATCATAATTTTATTTTTATTTTACAAATTACCATTGTGCATTGTACATGCTGTGTGGTATTCATAAGGTGTTGATTATCTAATAAAAGCCAAAACTACCAAACATTGTACATACAATTCAAACGAATTTCGTATTTCTTTAACTTTTTGTAATCATTTCTTCAAATAATCATACATCTATTGCAAATTTGTAATTTACAAAATAATCCGAAATCATGTTCATTTCCGCCATCTGTAATCAATGGGTTCCATTATTTTGTGGATCGACGAAACTTACTTGAATGGACTTCCCGTGACGTGGAAAACCACTTCCCCGAAATGGGTTTCCTTTCCTGATTGACATTGATGTTCGCACAGTTTCCTGCAATGGTTTCAAATTTTTAAAACATGCTTTAATATTCTGGAAAGTTCAAAAGGTGCAACAGTCCTTGTTTTATTCATACGAACTTACCGGATCAATGATAGTTGCACGCGAAAAATCGTAACAATGCACCATTTGAGACTCCACTCCCCGATAAAGGGACGAGTCTGCTGTGCATTGCTCCATGTCCATATGAACCTTTTGTATCGGGCAGGGTTCCTTGAGCAAATCCTCATAAGCGATTTTAGAAGCCAATAGTTTAGCAGATTTGGGACTGAGATAACTACAGGCTATTCAGTTACAGAACAATTGCATTTTCAGTCTTTATTCTTTAATTTAAAGAAATCAATGGACATAGGTTCAATACCTTCGTATTTGGAAGATTCCATGAAGAGAGTACATTTATATAATGTGTGGTTTCCAATCTTTTGACTTTGCGTCTGGCAGCGAAATTTGTATTCACCACCATTCTTTTCCTTCATTTTTGTAATTAGCAAGGTGAAAAGAGTTGGATTCAACAATAAGGCTTCATTTACACTCATTGTAAATTTCCCCAAGAGTGGAAACTCCTTGGAAAGCTTTTTCATAAAATCTGCTGCAGCACCATGTTTTGCCTGCACAATTCTTCCAGCTTCACATATACCTAGCATTTAACAAATATATAACATTCACCCGGTCAAGGAAAGATATGATGATGGTGATTTTAATAATTAAATATGATTGTAGGGTCCTTATTATGTCTTGCGTATATACCTTGAACATGATTGTAGGTGACAACGCATCTATACATCCTGGTTTCCTCATCTTCCGTCAAGTACTCGCAATTTTTTAATTTCATCAAGCTCCAGTAAATACTGTATCCTTTGTTGATCAAAATAGAGACACAGTGCCAGGCGTCAGGAGCCCATTCAGGAACTTGGTTTGAATTTGCCTGTTGCTGCTCTTGTTTGTCAGGAAGAACATCCTTAAAAACGTCTCCCTGTCCTGGGTGATTTTCCGCAATGGATTCCACACCTTTCTTGAGCTTATCATGCTGCTCAGGTTCTTGTTGATGTGCAGGTCTCCGGTTGACTTCAGCATAATGCTGTCGTCGTCTTATAGTCTGGTGATCGTGTCCCCCAGGGGGTATCATTCGAATGATTTCATCCAAGGACAAATTTTGCCTGGGATCAACATTGTAGAACTTACTACGGGCTCCAGTTATGGGACGATCATGATGGAAACGGTGATGCTGATACCGAGGCCCTTTTGGAGGAGGAAGAATATTTCGCTGCTTACAAATTTCATCCAGATCCATGTCACTGACTGTATCTCTGTGAGTTTTTGTTGTTGAGGATAAAGGGTCTCCTGGAAGTTTGTCGTAAGCAATTTCGCCTTCTTCAAGCTCTACCGTCCCAGTTGGCGTGTCGCTTGGTGGAGATTCTTTTGCTGAAGAATTCTCAGACGTAATCTTTTAATGTAAAACAAATTAAACATTAAATTATATCAAACATTTTTGCTTAATTGTCCATACGTTCAACCATTTCTCTGTACTAAATGCACAAACCGTTCTGCTGGAACATGGCTGTACTTCCGTAGTTTTTACAGATGAAGTAATCATTTCAGTAGATTGAAGCGTACTAGTACTAGATGAAGGATTGGACTGTATCTTTGGGTCGTCCTCGTCTTCATCTATGCACAGTAGTGCATCTTCATCTTTGTATGTCTTGACCAAATCTAAATCTTCGTCTGAAGACGATACCTCCAAATCTTCATTTAAAGTAGAAGCTGTCGGATACTTCCATTTGAAAGCCATAATTTGTTTTAAAACGTTGGATTATCTTTAAAAATTAGTTATATGAGAATTTATTTTTTAAAACATCTCGATACTAGACTTGAGTTTGATTTTTTTTAAACCTACACAATTTATTTCAGTAAACCATTGTACATTGTAACATCAATATCACTTCAAACCTGTTCACAAAACATGGAGTCGCAACTGAGTGCTGGCTTCCATTCACCATTATCAATGGTGCGTTTTTATGAAGTACTAAAGAACAATTGATCATTAAAAATCATCACTCAAGTTTCATATTTCTCGGAAAATGAAAGCAACGCTGGGCAGGTGGCATCAATAATGCAGCGCAGCTCTAGCTGGCATAACATCGCAATCATGCAAACTCTATGAAATTAAGAAAAAGCTAATCACGTCAGTATATATGTATTTTATGCTATTTGCTAATAATGTGTAGTACCTACCGATTGCAAATGAATATCATTGAGTTTGAAAAGTGACTTGACTTTCCCCAATATATACATAGGTACACAGAAATTTAAACGATGCATTATGATTTTTTTATTACATCTTTAATGCAAAATGCAATGATGTGAAAAAACCATGAGAGATCTTTTTCGTTTTATAAAATCAAAGACAAAAAAATGGGTATTAATGACTGTCATATCAGACACCAGCTTCAAATCATATTTTCATTCACACTTTTTACTCAAAAAAATAATCTTTATTGCGAGTTCTCACATATAAATATTGAACAATTTAAATTAACTTTAATAACTTCCTTGAAAACTATAATATTTTATGTACCCACTTTTGATACTCATTGGTTTACACTTTCCGCAAACATGAAATGCAAACGTGAAACCTAATTGCAAAATAAATATTAGGTAACCAAATGTCTAATTTATGTTCTTTCACATTGTCACAATGAAACCATTTTGATTATTGTCGTCATCAAAGCGATTCTTTTATCACATTTTAAACCCAATCTTTGGGATTTTTCAGAATTTCTGTTAATTTATACTCTGGACTTCCCTCCTCAGGACTGTGCATATACTCCCATCTCTAAAAGATCATAAAACATAACAAAATCAAATAAATATACACAACTGCGTGAATTTACGTTTAGTTAAAGACTTACTGCAGTCAACGGAAGAGACATCAAAATACTTTCGTAACGAGCACCGGGGGTGTACAAGCCAAATTTCGTGCCACGATCGTACACCAAATTAAATTCTACATAACGGCCTCTTCTTAATAATTGCCAGGTACGTTCAGGCAGTCCATACCCGTCATTTTTATGTTTTTGAACTGAAATTAGGTAATTCAAAAAGATAGGAATACTAATGCTACAAAACTGAGTTTGCAACGTAAATCAGTAAAATTGAGTAAATTTTCACCTAAAGGAATATAAGACGGTATCACAGCTTCAGCACATGAGGTAACAAATTCCAAGGCTTTGTCCTTATCAGGGTAATCCATGTCATCAAAGAATATCCCACCAATACCACGTGATTCTCCTGAGAAAAAAATAATTGCTTGAGATCGCTGTTGCGCAACACATGTTTCAATTTCAAATATTTTGTTATCTCTAATTATTTAATTATTTACCTCTGTGGGGAATGAAGAAATACGTATCACACCATGATTTGAATTTGGGGTAAAGTTCAGCATCATGTTTATCACAAGCGCTTTTCAAGCTTGAATGAAAATGTTTTGCATCTTCCTCATTGAGATAATATGGAGTCAAGTCAGTTCCTCCCCCAAACCACCACTGCACACCGGTATCCGTTTTTACTTCGAAATAGCGATAGTTGAAATGAATCGTAGGAACGTATGGATTTCTTGGATGAATCACACTGCTGATGCCCAATGCATAAAATGGAAGGGTGGCCCCTTGAAAATCCCGTCCTCTGCAATAATACGTAACGTAAAAAAGCATCATTTTTTGTACGTGGATACATTGCACAAAAATTACAGTTCAAAATGAAAAACTACCGAGATTTCATTTGCGCAACTGCCCCTGGAGGTAAATTCCCATGAACAACTGATATATTTACACCAGCTTTTTCAAAGACATGACCATCCTGGATAATACATGTGATTCCTCCACCTCCCTCAGTCCTCGTCCAACGATCTACTTTGAATTTTGTTGGAAATTCGTTTTCCTGCTTCTCCAAAGCCCGACAAAATTCCGCCTTTGGAAAGTAAAACAATGGAGCTTTATTAATTGTCTGTGTGGTTTGATGTTTACACTTAAAAGGTAAAACAAGTTTGAAACCTCCCTCTCACCTGAATTCTCATGATAAGTAACTCCATTTTCACTCGCATTTCTTCAGGCTCTTTTTCCAACACATCTCGTGGAGTTACTGGTTCAGCCATAAAGTTTCCAATGACTTTACTCAAGTCATGTTTAGCTTCAGCATGAGCTTCCTTTGCAAATAGACCACTTGCAATTACCAACCTAGAGATTCCAAATAAGAGAAGGAGAACATTATTATTTTAACTTTATTATATAGAAGGAGCAAGAACCATTTAACTAATGAAATGAGCGTTTAGTTTTAAAACCTACATTGGCACCTCCTTGTTTTTCAACACCCATTTGAAACTGTTGACAGAGGTCCTAAAAACTCTCCTCCTCAACCGGGTATAAGTTAACGTAAAAAATTTGGCGAACCTGTGGATCAGACAACAATGCATAAAAGCACATTCATATTACTCACAAACGCCTGCTTGCTATTTGTATTTATACGCAATTGTGTGATAGAATTTGTTGTTGTCTTACATTGTTAAAAGTCTTGACCACTTTCTCCTTCCCACACGGTTAAATTTGATTGTTAATAATATAAATATCTTTGTACAGCAGTATAATCGCTGTCGTGCTGCATAGTGCAAATGGTTTGCATTTAGGTTAAACTGCACTATAATCCCATTAAAAGCTACATGAATACTAAAACAAATAAAACAAAGAATTTTTTAATTGAACTTGTTTAAAAATCATTTTTGCTCTGAAACATCATTTTATGTCAGCTGCTCTGCTGGATCTCCAACAAGACTAACAACAGCTCACAAACAAATCAACGACCGTATGGTGTTTAAGATTTGGATGCAGTGTCGAGTGGATGAGTGGAAAAGTGGAATAAAATTGTATGCAGTTCTTCTTGGCACTTGAGATTGAGGCAACAAAGAAAGAACGATCGGTGGACAAGCAAAAAATGCTTGAAATGCACAATGAAAAAGTGCACATGGAACGACAGTGAGCACCAGAGAATGAATCTAGGCAGAAGGTGTTTCGGCAGCTTAGTTGGTAGTGGAAAGTTGACCCCCA
>JAQIXW010003352.1:0-13328 GCA_034700685.1 Willowsia buskii | reverse complement strand
AAGTTGAAGCCATTCCCACTTCCCACTACTAGTACTTACAATTTACAATACATACAACAGTTAAATACACTTGCAACGATCTTTTAGACAAAGTATGCTTATATGAGTGATATGATGATGCACCAACTTTGTACCAATAACGCAAAATTATTTGGACTTCATGCACACTATATAGCTCATTTTACATTTAAAAAACTAAACGATAAAATTTTTAAAACTGAATATTTTTATACATAATAATTTAATTGTAAATATATGTAACGTTTTAAATTTTGATACATAGCCAACATTTTCATAGATGTAGATATAACAATTTGATTGGCAAAGAAATATAAATGATGTTTTAAATGTGTGCGTTTGTTCTTTGCAAAATTATTAGGCATCTTCATCTTCTTGCTCAATATCATGCTCATAGTCAAGATGACGACGTAGACTCTCCTGAAAGATGTACTCCTCCCCACAAATGCGACAGATGAACATGCTGTCGTGTGGTTGGGTATGACTCGTATGACCTTGCAAATCCTGCCGGGCTCTAAATTTCCATGGGCAATTTGGCCATTGGAAAGTCTCTGCTTCCTCGTCATTTGTATCATTTTCATCATCAACTGAATTTTCCTCTGGGGCTTTGGAATGTCTGCCCATTCGACGATTTTCAGACTGCTTCTGATTGACATTATCTGACTCATCGTTATGGTTTCCATGTCCAATATGCCTTTCATTATCTCGCCGTTTGGAGTAGCTTCCATGAGGGTTATCACCCTTTCTTAATCGTATTTCCAAGTCTTTCGTTTGAATCCGTGGATCAGTGGGGCAATGTTGACTTCCTTGATACCCCCTTCCTTTAGTAAATCCGCGTCCCCACTTGGAAAGATGGGAATATCTGTATTGGTCACGTCTCTCACGCTGTTGATTTTCGAGCATCTGCCTTCGTTTAGGGGATGGCGGTAGGTTTCGATATTTTGTATGAAACCTCCAAAATGGAGATATTTCGTGATTTGTCTGTGTTTTTCGCGTTAATCCGGAGCCCCCATCTTCGTTCCTGCATGTCAAAAATCGTATAGGTATTTAAATACATACATAAATAAAAAGTATTTATTAAAAACTTTATTTATGGCTTGAGTAACCAAAATTATTTTTAGGCTGTAAATATTTGGTTAACTAACTAAATGGCTTACAAAGAAAATGTTTACCTTTCTCTGTGCGATGTACAAGGAAAATCATCTTTCTTTGAGTTGTAACGATTGTGCTGGTCATCAGAATCAGACATCACTGAATCACCATCACCACGATTTGAAGCAAGTCCAGAACCGGATGTAGTTGTTTCAGATGCTCCTTCTCTTGAAGTGGTCGAAGATCTTTCGTCCTCCAGCTTCTCTTGATGGAAAATCTTCCCTGTCATGTCTTTTCTTTCATCCCAGTTATACTTTTCATTAAGTATATTATCGTGTTTCTTCACTAACTCATTCAGTTTAAGTATTAAGCTTCCTTGTTCCTCCACAGCTTGCTGGAGTGATCTAACTTCGGCCCTGAGACGAACCACTTCCTCTTCTGGAGTCTCTTCAAATTCAGTCTTTTCATCCTTCAATGTAACGTCATCTTTAAGTTTGATGGATCTCTCAAATAAAGAGTACTGTTCAATTATTCTAATTCTATCCTCGTCTTCAGTCAAGTCAATTTCTTCCACAGGTTTAACATCCTCCGGTTCCCCTTTCACTTCCAGCTTTATCTTTGGAAGATTTGGGTCCACATGAATATCCTGTTGCGTAATGAATGGACGGGGATGATGTGAATGATTAAAGGATAGAGCACGCTTTCCAGCATCTTGAAGACGATGATTGGTAGCACTTCCACCTCGTTGATGTTGTGGCATCATATCACAGGAAGGAATTGAGGAGAGTCCCTTGGAACCTTGTACCTTGACAATACACAACTGTAACCAGAAGAACAAAACATTTATCTATGAAAATACAAATACAAAGTTCCACAGAAAACCAGAATATGTAATACAGAATTAAAGAATACTTTTAAAAATTGTTAGAACCTTTTCCATAACTTTTGATGGTTACTTCACCAAACTTCACTCCACTTCCGACTTTGACAGAGATCAACATTGATTAAATGCAGAATTGCAATGAAGTAGCGATATTTTTGTGTTTCTTGTAAAAAACAACACATTAAAAATGCATTGCGCTAAGCACTAGCAGATCACACCACATGCGACAAATCAGCGCTTGCCGGCCTGTGTGTGGCCATCAGGTTGACAAGAATAGAAGGAGTCTCCATGCTTAGAGAACGTTTTAAGACGTTTCTATAGTTTCCGCATGCATCTCATGGAGCGTCTACGAGGCATGGTGCAAGCAGTAATACCCAGTAATACATACAGTTTTTTTACAGATAGATATGATTCCAGCATAATGTGAATATTGGTGGGGGAAATGAGCCTCTCTGCGTCTCTGTCATAATATTTTATATGCTCGAAGATTAATTAATTACCTCATGTAGCTTTTTAGCAGTGATGTTGATCACTAATCACCTTCCACAAACTTTGCGTTGGTGCATTTTGTATCTGCTTGAAAATGAAGAATTTAATGAACGCTCCTTAAAAATACACGTCATAATGAGTCATGAGTCATGAGTCATGACCATGAGGAATCGATTCTTGTGCTATTTCAAATTCTGTTTGCCATGCCATGTCTAGAATCTGGTTGTAAGTTCATGAAACATAAAGCATGATATTCACTTGTGAGTTGTGTAAAAATAATGTAATCTTATTAAAATGTTTTCATTTTATTCACTTGTAAAAAATAAAAATCCATGATTGTATTAATTATACCTACATGCTACATAACAAAAAAAGTGTATTTTTTAAGGTTCTTTTACAAACACATATTTGATTAATTGATTAAAAAAATCTAACAATAATTTTTTAGTTTTGATTCTTCACTAGTAAAACTAAACTTATAACTAATATTATAAAAAATCTGATATACAACTATTGTTTTTTACGCTTATTTCGATGAACTAAGTACCTAATAGTCTGAATCATTAGTATCATTGCTGCCAGGGGTATTTTGCCAGGAGGTTGTTCCAAAGTGGTGCATCAAAAAGCTAAGGAATAATATGAATAAACAAATAATGTATATTTTCTAACTGCAAAAGAAATTTATAACATTTAAAAAACTTTGATAAAACCAATAAGCTTAAAAGCTTACATTATAGTTTTTAATTTGCAAATGTCTCAGGTAGTCTAGTTTCTCCATTGCATCAACAGTCGCAGAGTGCCCCAGAGTCACTTCAACATCTTCTTTCTTCATATAGTCAGAGCACGGCATGTCCTTGGTGTCCAAAGAAAGGGATTTCAGATCTGGATAATATGCCAAAAATCAAAAAGTTTAAATAAATTTATTTAGGAAATATTCACTGTTAAATTATCAGAATGCAACTTACATTTCAAGTTCGCCACATTCGCTGGCGGAGGGGCTGACTTCTTGGACCTCTTGCTTTTATAAGGGGCATCGTTTGCTTCTGAGATTCCTAAATCAGTTATGCGGCTTCTTGTGACATCCAGCGAAACAAGGTTAGACCAGTGCTCACAAACCAGTGAAAATCTTGGATTGTCCAAGCCATTTATTTTTAACATTTCTACGCTTGCAAACCAATTCATTAACCTCAATAAACTTGGTTTTGGGAGGTCACGCTCATAAATCTCCAGTTCTTTACAGGAAGGCAGCGCAAAGCCTACCATGTCAATAGGCTGAGTGCCTGCTATGCATTTGGCAACTTCCGATTTGATGACAAGTTTTCTGACATTTGGAGTAAACTTGAGAAACGCAAAGGATGGGATTGCTCGATGTTTTAATGCAAGAAATTCCAGCTTTTCCAGCGGTTTTCTAGGAAAAACTGGAGTCCCAAACCTGACAGGTCTCCCTTCAGAGTAGGCACACCCCTTAATTGTAAGTTTCCTCAAAGTCGCCGCATGAAGGGCAAGCATCTCTAGGAAAGATTGAGTACCCGGGGTTCCATAAACTGTTACGCTTATCGTCTCCAAAGATAATCCCGGATCCAACAAAACGTCTAAACATTCAGGTCGCATCTCTCTACAAAAGACGACGGGTGGGCCACTTATGTGCTTCAGCTTCAATTTCTGGGAATCATACTGACGAATTAGGTGGATGGTTTTATATATTTCTTGGGGTTTTCCCAAACGTTTGTTGGTTGTCAAGCTCTGAAATGACAAAGAATTATAAAAATGTTACATCGGACCTAAAGCAATAACAGTTCCTGCAATTGATAAGTAGATTCACTACGCATAGTACTCACCTCTAGTGCAGGAAAATGACTCAGCAGCTCCATCCACGAAATGCAGAGATTTTCATCCCTAAAGAGTTTGAGGGACTTGAGGTTGGTATTTTCTCCAAATTTTGGCTCCTCCCATTTCTTTGGTTCTGCAACTGGTTCAATCTCGGGGTTTTTTAAACTGATGTTTTCTAAAGTTAGGTGTTCCATGTTGGGGCAACATTTGAAAATTACGCGACGAAAAGAATCCACTGATGGGAATTTGCAGTTTATCAGTTCCAACGTTTTGATTGAGGAACCAAAACTTTTCCAAAAAGTAGGATTGTTTTTCTCTAAATTCTCGAATCGGAAGTAGGAAGAGAATGGATTCCTTAAATGCTTGTCCTTGATTTGCTTGGAATACTTTGATATTCCATTCATCTGAGAAGTTCCCGAAATGCTGACTTTTGAAGTGGACGTCCAAAATTTCATGGAACTGATGTACCACTGCTTGCACACTTGTCGGTAGGCTTTCAGGTTGTTGAAGCTCGTGTTTTTAAATATCATCTCCAAAATCTGGAATGGAAATCAGTTAAGAACAAAATATTAATGCGGGCGTTTTAAAGTTGTTTTTTTCTCTGCATCACTAGTTTTGTATTCGGAATCGGAATCACTATAAAATGTGCAATAAAATATTAAATGTCTTACCAAGGGATTTTGAAGAGGGTGTAATTCTTCCTGCAATCTTCCCATATTTTCAGTTGTATTAAAGCAATCACTAAATACAACGCTTATTCTTTTAAATGTCTAAGGAAACTAATCTTTTATTCAATTTTTGAACTTAAAGTAAAAATTACACATACGATTTTCTAATAAATTTTGAACTCTTCACACCAAGAAACGCACGAACATTAAATAAATTTTTGTAACACGATGATACAAGAGCACATAAAACACCAGAATAATATGCTATACCTCAGTTTTAAAATTAAACTATCTACTTCTCATTATCAAATTATTCAAGTGTAAAGAAGAAAATCCAACGCAACGTCTTGTCCAACAGCTCACGACATACTAAAAAGTCAAAAGTCGAAACCAAGAAATGTGAACTTGTCGGTGTCGTGGATAGAAGGCTTCTAAGAATATGCACCTGCATGCAATTGTGTGAAACAAGGACAATGGAAAGGTTAGAACATAAAACATAATACAGATACCTATGCAAAGTACCTTAAACCTTTTATGGACAAGAGCTTGTCGCCTATTCATGGTCACAATTTGTGACTCACAAAGCCAGCAACAGTTTATAAATTAATGAATCTGGTGGCTCCAGCCTGCCCTTTACAATAATAGCATTTCACTTTGTATACAAACCGATTTTAGGTGGTGATTAAAATAAATAGCTTTAAGTAACATGTAAATATGTATTGAATATTTAAAAACAAAGAGACTTTTTACAAAATGCAAAAATAAATACCTACTTGTATATTTTTACTTTCTATGGATGTTTGAAAGTGCACGTTCTCATATTTTCTTTTTTACAGCTTAGGTAGGTACAAAATCTTCCAGGTCTTATAATATCGGTAATCGGTACTATGGACCATGGAACGAGTGCAAATGAAAGCATCTAGAAAGATTTAAAATCTAGCCAAATGTTCTGAATATAATGAAAAATATTCATATTTGTTGCAGATTTTTTTGCGGAAACAAATGCAAGATGCAAGTACACTTTAAATCCGCGCTAAAGAAGTAAATTCTGATTTTTTTTAAATGAAAGAAAGAGAAAAGCGTGTATGAAAAAAGAAGCAACTACAAACTATAAACCAATGGCCATCATCCGACTTCACTTTATTGCATTGCTCGAATTTCCAATGACTATTAGGTTTTGTACTTCATTATAATATTTTAGGTTTTGGACCTCTCTGCTGGCTTTGGAAAGATCTGAGTCTACAGGGAATGAACATCATTCAGAGCCCACAGGACCTCTAGATCGATTTTATCCCATTAACTTCTGCCTCTCACTCTCACTGCATGTACATTCATTTAAATAATATGACCCATGAACCTTTCTTTCCAGAAAATTTCATATAGACAATTTATTGAACTATGATGACAAAAGTAAAGCTTATTCACGATAACAAAATACCGCAAGCTTAGTCAAGTGCATAAAATAGAACTACATTTAATACGTATGTATTTATTTTTTATCAAATGTAATGTAACAAACACGGTTTCACAAGCCTCTACATCCAACATCTATAAAATAGACTTTATTCCACCAACGAGTGTTAGTTGATCGTAAACAAGAGATAAGATTCTCAAAAATAAATAAACTGTAAGTTTACAACTCTCCAGTATTTCATGAAGATATCGTCATTCGCATTTGTAACCATATACTGTAATTAAAAAACGCATTAAATCTTGTCCCTCCTAATTTACTTTGAAAGCATGCAAAACAAATTCTGCCGGTTTCCACCACGAATCATGAAATCTGTGCGGTAAACCACTGTGTTTTCGCTGTATCGCTATAATTTGCAAACGATTGCTCTGTCTTCCAAGAAAGTATTGTAATCGATAATTTTTACTACACAAAAGCAGCTTTCCTATCCGCTATTTTTTAACTGAATTGCCGATCACAACCACATACAGCATCCGGACCTTCAGACTTGATCGAATGAACGTCTATGTCACTCGTGTTTCTTTTTGCCCCAAGAAATCCTAATCTTTTATAGTTTTCTTTCCTAATAAAATAATCAAGTTATCACTCATAAAACATGCTCAATAGCATATCCAGTCATTCTCCAATCATTAACGAAACCTTCGTTCTCGCATTTTGTCACTTAATTGACTTCCCGAGCAATGGAGTCGAATGCTCGGAAGACGGTAATCTATGTGTCCGCTGCACAGTTCATGGCACATACTTCACAGGAGAAAGTGTCAACAATTTGCACTCAGATGCTCTCAACCACTACTACGTGATTTGGATTATGATCATTCTACTTTCAATTCCTGGCGTTTTGGGAAACATTTTGGTGATCATGATATTCAAACGGAGGAAGACAGAAAGGTCATTTGAATCCCTCCTAATTGTGCTAGCAATGGTGGACATATTTTGTTGCATAAGTTCAGTTTTTGCAGCAACCGGATGTTCTGCATATTTTGGTCGGTGAATAAATTCAAAAGTTTTTCTTTAAATCTTTAAATCAATGCATATTTTAACCTTATGCAAATACTTTTAGGAAATTGGTTTGGCAGGGGAAAGGTTGCCTTGTATTGGTACTGGCTCTCCACATTCGCTCTTTTTGGCCGATCTTGCTCCACTTTTATGACTGCACTTATCACTATCGAGCGCTTTCTCATGATTGCCTATCCTTACAAAGCAAATGGTTGGTTTACTTCAAGGAACACGAAAATCCTAGAATTTAGCATTCTTGGATTTGCAATGTTCTTAAATTACCCCAGATTTGCGAGCTTGAAAGTGGAACCTAATGACTTGAAAGATATTCCGAGTTTGGAATCGTTGGATTATCTTTTGCGACCGACAAGTCAAGGATACTTTTGGTACGTCATGCTGGATGGATTGACTGACAAAATTGATAATTGGATGCCTTTACCAGTCATTTTGACTTTTAACATGTTATCCTTATGGAAAGTGAGTGATGGTATCGGCAAACGGAAATGCGCGATAATTTTTTTAGATAAAATTATTATTATATTTTTTATATTTTTTATTGATTAGGTTCATGAATTGTCTAAAAGACGACGACAAATGAACATGGAGGAAAAAATGAATATTCGGGCGGTAAAGATGTTTCTTCCGGTTGTGGTCATTTACTTTGTCACGAACATTGAACCCGTTGTCAACTATCTAATCATTCAGTTTGCCAGTATAGCGTACAGAGAGCTATATATGCTTTTGTTCCTATCAATTGTGGTTAATTCTGGTGTAAACTTTCCGATTTACTACTTTAGCAGTTTTGCCTTCAAAAAAGAGGCGCACTACTGGCTTGATAAATTTCACCACTTGTATGGTAAGGACAAAGGTCGCCACCAGAAACGTGGAATTTCCGGGGGGAATAGGGAGGAAAGTAATACAATCGCAATGGCGGGGGCTACTGCTACTTCTAGTGGGTTTGGAGGAACTGACATTTTAGCAAGCATTGAATTTGAAACTAATGTTTAATTTAAACCTACTTCTACTTTTGATACATTATGTTCCAAAATTCTATGTAATATTCAAATTCAAAGTATCAAAATGCTATTTGTATTTGCACTACTTCATAAAAGTTAAAACATTTAATTACCTATACTAATCTTAATCTCCATAACATTTATAGTCATGCATTTTCATGCACTACGCTACACTACACTTAAGTAAACTCTAAACTAATGACTAGTGTAAATCCTTTTTGTAAAAATGCAAAAAATGAATTGCTTCTTTTTTGTTTTTCTAAATTATTTATTCAATAATGGATTACCATCATGTCATGTCATGAATCAAACTCTTGTTAAAAAATTACACATTTGGATTGGAACCTCCGTGGTTGGAGAGGATTGTAAATGAACACGGGGCAAGTTAAGACCATTAAACGATTGCACATGGAAACAACGAGAGAAGATGAAACAAAGCAATCAATCTCTAATACATACTTACAACTTATATCGCAAATTGCTGCAATGTTGTCCTAAATGGCAAGCTTAGATCTTTAAAATTTTGCATAAATCTCTTGAATGTACATAATTACATGAGACCTGCGAACATATAGACATGATTGACAATATATGATACTATTACATTTTAGATTTTTTGCTGTAAAATTGAATAAGTGAAGTGGTTGTCAATCGATTATGATATCCAGGAGAACCACATTGCTACCTATGTTTGAAATTTATTTACTCCTAAAATGAAATTTAGGCTTTTCCATAGCTACTCATAACATAACATGAACATGACGCTGAGCCCTCATCTCCTCATTTTTTTCGTGCATTTTCATTCTTCGGCCATTGGCCTGTTTTTTAGGCTTGTACATGCACTCACAAAACACAACAGAGAACAGATGATAAATACCTGCAAAACACAGGCTCTTCCTTCACATGCTCTCATTTACTCTGCACACGAAAACAAAAACAAGAGCATTGAAAATGCAGAGAGAAAATATTGAAAACCCGATTAATCATGTTAAAAAAAAATCAGTTTGTCACGTTGTTAGTAATCAGTTGAAACTGTTCAAAATGGAAAACTAAGAGAGTAGTCAGTAGTGGTAAGTTGTAAGTGGAGAAAAAAGCCGAAAGATAAGGTAAGTTAAAAAGAAAGTTAATGGTTAAAAGCTTAAATTTTATTTAATTATCATGGATTGGGATTAATGAGTTATGCTCCAATCGCAGATTGATAATTGTATTTTCTGTATTCATTTTAATTAATATATTTAGAGTTTAAGATGGAGGAGTCAAGTAAAAGGACATCACCATCATTTCAAGATGTAAATGATGTTCCCACGCAATCCAGTGATAACCCATCTGCAACAGTAAAAATGGAAGTTGAAGAAAACGACGACGATGAGGATAACGATGACATGGGAAAGGAGGCTCCTGGTGAAAGCTCTGAAGAAAGATCTAGTTCAGACGGTGAAGAAATTCCAAAGAAAAGAAGCCGAAAGACACCCACCATTTCCAAAGTACGCAAACGCAAACCTGCCAATACTCAACGAGCACTGCCACCTCCACGACCTCTAGTTAATGTGCCAAATGTATCCCTGAAAATCATGCCAATGCAAGTTGTAAAACGAGTAGCTTTAACCTTAAAGGAAAAGCTGGACATTATCGACAGGTTGAAAAATGGAGAAAACCAATGTCAAGTGGCCGCCAGTCTAAAGCTAAACCACTCTACAATTAACAAGATCTGGACTACAAGAGAGAAGATTGAAATTGACGCTTCAAAAGGAAATCTGGACAAGAAGAAATGCCGAAGACTTCAGAATGCTGAGCTGGATGACCTACTTGTGTCCTGGGTGGACTACATGAAGGCTCAAGGCACTCCCGTAAATGGCACAGAGATAAGAGAACAGGCAAAAATCCTCGCGAAAGGGTTAGGCGATGAAGATTTTGCTGCTAGTGCTGGTTGGCTGGACAAGTTTAAGAAAAGGTCGAAAATCATTCTTCCCAGAGCTCGAAAACACTGCAGAATGTTGAAAGAAATCAAAGAAAAGGAAGACCTAAGAACGAAGGGTAACCTTGGTGACAACGCTGATGACGCTGGTCACTGGGATGCAGGTCTAGATTTTGATGGATGCTTCGACCCTGGAGAAGAATCTCGTCCCAGTCCGGCACCAACAGTAGCCAGTAAATCTACAGGGTTCTCCACCAAAATTAAGAAGACACTAGCGAGCAAAAAAGCTTCAAATGATTGGCTATCCGGAACTTGGCTCCGAGTTAGTCAAGGTTATAATCCAGAGAATATCTTCTTTGTTGATGAATTCGGACTGTTTTACCGGACAACTCCAGAAAACTACAAAGATGTCCAAGGCTTATCCTGTTTTGATGGAGAGTATCCAGACGAACGACTCAGTATCCTTCTTGGAGTGAACGCTCTTGGAACAGAGAGACTGAAACTTGTAGTTGTTGGGAGTTCCCCGTGTCCCTCGAGCTTTGGAAAAAGTTGGAGTCCAAGTGACCAGGAAAAACTGCCGACTGAATATTGGTTTCATCCAAAAGCTTTCGTTACACCTGATATCATATCCTCATGGTTGTGTAGATGGAACTCTGAAATGGAGTTGGGGGGAGGGAGAAATGTGCTACTTCTCATGAATAATTCTCGTGTTCATCAATCAGTGGAAAGCTTGTGTTCTTCGTTGAGCTGTATAAAAATTGTACTACCTTCAGGTCTGGGCGCTTCTGTTTTAAGATATTTGGAGAGTGACGTGGGGACAGAGTTGAAGCTTCTGTATAGAAAACTAATGCTGAATAAGTTGATAAGAAAACGCGAGAGTGAAAGTGAGTCCATTAGCAATGATAGTGGAATAAGTATTTTGGATGCTAGTCGAATGCTTCATACAGCATGGATTGGAGTAGAGCAGAAAGTGATTGCGGAACTGTTTAGAAAATCGGGGCTGGTAAAAGCGCCATCGGAAGGAGTGCCGTTGGAAAGGAAGCGCTCAGAGGAAAGGAATGCATGGAAGCGTTTAATTGTGGAGACAAGAACTGCAGGGATTATTTTCCCGAAGCAGTTGAGTTTTCAGAATTTTGTGGATCTTGATGAGAATTTGATTGCGGTGGACATGTCTGTTGGGATTTTGGATGCTAGGTAAAATATTATGTTTAACAAACAAACGAAATATCTTTGTAAAAAAGCAGATTAATTACTTGCTACGATTACCTATATTTTTCTTCATTACAGAGTCATCCATTCTAATAAAGATGAGCCACCTTGTTCCACTCCACCTCGTACAAATGACCTCCTCAACAATCTCGACCATTTAGGAAACTGGGCCGTAGCTAATACTAACGGAGACATGTCTGCGCTTCACGATGCCATCAGTACAATTCAGAATTTTTGTGCCGCAAATATTCTCTTCAGTAACCAAAGCAATTCTTCAACGTTACCCCATCAACCTGGATTATCCGTTCAGTCTCATCAGCATTCATCTTTCTATCAGTCTCCACAGAACTCCTCACCACACAATTCATCCGTTCCTAATGCTACGAGCACGTCAAACGTTTTCTCTACAGTTAACAATAAATCTAGTGTAATTACGACTCAGCCATGCTCCTCATCTTCCTCGACAACACCTCAGCAGAATACTTCTGGATCGTTATACCAACTATCATTCCCACTTTCCTCCAATTTTGGAAACAGTCAAGCCACTCCTCAACATATAAGCTGTATGTTAGCAAACGGACAGATAAACAACGTTAACCTGCAGGGACTATCTGTTGCAGCGAATTTGCTTCAGCAGCAGCAGCTCCATTTCCACGACCCTAATGCACCAGCACAGTATTTTGACCATCGTGGTCCTCGCAATTAAAGTTTTAAATAGTTACATAAATCATAAAAATGCAGTTTAATTGACTTGTCAAGTAATACGTATATGGTTTTTATTTGCTAAATGAGAAGTATAATTATTGATTATAAATACTTTTCCTTTTTATTTTTATACGATATGATATAAAGCTATTTTAAATTGAATTGTTCCAACTTGTAAAAAGAATTTATTTATTTGCATGTAGGTAGATAGCTTTTATTGTGGTTTCCTCTTTTTCGCGTCTCTCCAAGCGTTTGTATTTAATGGACTATAAAAATCAATGTGTTAAACTCTCATCTCTCAAGCAAGTATCCATGTATCCAAACTATATATTGATGATAAGCAGACATGCTTAATGCTTTTGTATATCATGGAGTTTCTGATCTTCCAAAGAAGGAATCTATCGTGTTTACCCACAATACAATTTTTGAGTGTAGTTTGAGGCATCAAAGCAGTGGTATGGTGGTATCATGTATACATACATAACCTATCCATCCACAAATTATTATTTAGGTTTTCATAGGTCATAGGAGTTGAAACTCTGTATCAAGCAACCACCATCGGCCATCGACCCAGTCATTCGCCATGCATGCATTTGATTAAATAAAGCCAAACATCCACAGACAAGGCCAATGCCACTCATTTCCATTGATTTAAAATTATCATCAAACAAGCAGAACTTTATCGGTTTTATGCTTCCTCAAATGAACTTCCATCAGTTGAGGAATTTCCATACAAAAAACTATACAAAAACATTTGATTCAGCATCAGCCAAGAAAAGCTACATATCATCATTCATCATCATACTAAATTGTTTTAAAAGTTATACATTCTCGATTCTTATAAAGTACACGCAACTTTTTCTTCGGAAGAGAGTATCGCAAATTCGGAGAATCTCTTAAAAATCAGATACGTCATCGCTATTCATTGTATTTTTTAGTTGCTAGCGACTGCAATTACATTTTGTTGGTTTCTTTTACATCCACAAAAGTCTCATTTTGGTGTTCATGCAAAATGAGGTTTGGCAGCAGTGCATCA